>JARGXW010000788.1:0-60855 GCA_029204085.1 Mycena sp. CBHHK59/15
AGGACTCAGCTAAGCAGATGGACCAAAGTGCTTACAACGCTGTCCGGCCTTCGGGTCGCTAACTATACTGTAGATAATGCGACGGCCCTTGCCCTCCCACTCTCTGGCTGATGATCCACAGGATCACGAGTGGCATAGCCACCGATAGCGTTGACACTCATCCGCAGGGACCGCAGCTTTCCGAGCACACCGGAGTTGTGCTCTCCGAAGCTCCATCTTCCTTCGAAGGTCGCAGGGCAGGAGAGTTTGACGAGAGACTACGAGTGGCGGGGGATGACATTCTCGAAGAACGTGTCGGCTGCCATGTTGGATTCCGCTTCGTCGCGGCCCCCAGCAGACTCGAGGACCAGCTGCTCCAGCCCTGAGTAGGACGCGAGATATGTCAGCAAACTGTCCACGACGGTGTCGGTGGAGACATGTTTGAGATGGATCTGCTCTCGACGCAGCGTGTCCCATGTCTCTGCAGGAAGGAGCACGACTCTGGCACGTCCAAACGGAAGGACTGCAGTGATCGCAGGTGGGATAATGGAGGTTATCCAACGGAAGCCCACAAGTTTTAAGCCAGAGTTCGGTTAGTTGCAGAGGCTGCGTCACCGGAAGGTTCTGGAACAAATCACATGTAATGATTTATGTTGCTCACGGTAACCGGAGTCGTGGCCTGTGAGTCGGAGACACGAAAGATTAGGGGTCTTCGCGACAATCTGCGCCATTGGTCGTAGGAATTTCCCCAAAAAAACTGTGTCATCCGTTGCATCCGTTGAAGTGATGCTCAACTTGCGGAGCCCGGACGGTTCAAGTCGGGCCACGCGACGTATAATTGGAAATCAAAGAAGGCGAGTGAACTCAAGGTGCTAATTACAACCCAATCAGGATCACTTTCATGGACTTGCCATCTGCTGTGCGTCAGTAACGATTGGGCTCAATCGGATATGCACTCACACATCGGTTTGGATGCCCTTCAGAGATTCGAGAGCAGGCCGGAGGCAACTTTTGATAGGTGCGTAGGCGGGCGGAACTTGGGGAGATGCAGTTTGGTCCTGGCTGTCATCACCTGAGGCAGCCAAATGGAAGAGACAGTAGATATTGAGCGTTCGTACAAAGTGTGACCATCCAGTTTTCCCTGTCGCCAGCACCGCAAGGTACAAAAGAGTCGCTTCAAGTCCCAGTTACTAATCGTCCATTACGACAGAAGAGAAGACCAGGGGAGCAATGGCAAAGTTGTGATCTCTCAGGCTGCATACGGCTCGGAGATGCTTCTGGTCGGAAGGGAGCTGGACGGCATTCAGTTGAAGGTACAGAAAGTAAAATGTGGTCAGACGAACGAGATGTGCAATCCTGTAGTAGCTCGACGGAGATTGTCATGGTCAAATCAGACACTTGAATGTGTACCAAGTAGTCGGCTATTGTCCATGACGCGTGATTGCCGAGTTCAAAGGGGGCACTCTGCGGCGAGTGATGATGGTCCAAGAAACTGGATTAGGTATATGACTCATCGGTTACAGAGCGAAGAAAAGGGGAAACAATCAACCAAGAATTGGTGCCCACATTCTTTGCATTCTGTGTTCTGACTTGTACTAGAATCATGCATTTTCGAGACGATCTCAGGCTGTAAGTAACATAACAATACCGGTGCCTGATATATAGTCATCTTAGGCTGTGCTCGAGTTGAATATCCATGGGTGGAAAAGAGGCCGGAGGATAATCAAAGGTTCGTGACGAACTGAAGAGATTCTCCGCGGCCTGAGCCAAGGCATTGGACCGAGTGTAGCTTTCGCAGATATAGATGAGTAGTTGTGCAATTGAGTATTTTCTTCCGGTCAACCTTTTTGACGCCGCGATAGTTGGGTCGACTTAGAAAGACATACACGGGACCCCAATATTCAGCATTAGCAGCCATGGTGGGTATTGGGGCCAGCTACGCCCAGACAGTCTCGTATTCGTTGAATAGTTAGCATACCTCAGCGGGCCATTCCAGTCTGATTCGGATCGGTTCAGCCGAGTCAGCATTTCTCAAGGACGGGGTAGGGTAAGGAAAGTGCTTTAGTATGGCGAAGATGCGAGGCCGAACGGAAGAGGGAGTGAGGGCAGTAGAGGACAGAGTGAGGACGATGGAAAGCCACGCGAAGAGCCTTGGTTTGCTGTACATCCAAGAAGATATTGCATGGAATGGCATAGCACATAGCATACAAACCGACTACCGACAGGACATATACCTAGATAGTCGTCTCGTATGGGACGGGCACAATCGTCTGCGGGGCATTGGAGCCCGTTGCGCTCGCGACGGTGCGTGCCTCGCGCGGCAGCGCGGGAATGCGTTTTAAGTCGACACGCTCTGTTTGTGGGCGATCAGGATATACATGACGGAGTAGCGGCGAGACACTCACCGCCCTTCTCCTTGGCCTCAACGTGTGCTTCGTGATTCCGCTTCACGCGGTCGAGGAATTCCTGCCGACACTTCGAGTGGCGGACGTGCTCGACGCGGAGGTTGACCCGCTTCTCGATGTATCGGTTGCCAACGACTTTGTAGACGATCACGCCAACCGCGTTGGGGGTGACGTTGTATACGATCCCTGTCCGGCTGTGATCGTCCAAATCAGTCAGTTTTTGTGGGGACAAAATTGCATGGCGGCGCACCCGTGGTAGTATTTGTGGGGCATACCCTTTTGCTGGGCGGCGTTCGCCTTGATGTCCACGATGTCTCCTACGTGGTAGTTGATCAAGAAGGTGGACAACTTAACGGGGCCGTGCTCTGCGCTGTCTCAGCCAAATAATCCCATTTCCTCGACGAGACCACGCACCCTTGAAGCCCCGCTTAAACATGTGGCGCGTGCGCGCGCGGTAACCGAATGAGTGCGGCATCTTGAGGACGGAGGAGACAGCGGGGAGGACGAGAGAAAAGTGACTTTGTGCGTGACCGGCAAATCCCGAGTGGCTGACCTGGAACTGTACAGCTGCTTTTGTTGGCACGCGTTTGGCTCTTCCCCGTCCACTTCAAGACTTTCCTTCCTCCAGCAAGAATGCCCAGGTAAAATCCCTCTTGCTCGCTTTGCGCACTGTTCACGCTCCCCCAGGGCCCCGAGGAACCACTCCAAAACGTGAGGACAAGATCCACTAGACGTGGAGGGTTGCTTCAGTGCTGATAAAAAAGCCGTCGCCCCACAGATATAAGGTCCCCCGCCGACCTTTCGAGTCCGCGCGGCTCGACTCCGAGCTGAAGGTGCTGTGGCTCTTCCCTCCTTGTTAGTACCTCTTTGACCCCCTGGTCTTTGGTGCAGCTCGCGGGCGAATACGGCCTCCGCAACAAGCGCGAGATCTGGCGTATCGCGCTCATCCTGTCCAAGATTCGGCGTGCGGCTCGTGAGCTGCTCAAGCTCGATGACAAGGACCCCAAGCGGCTCTTCGAGGGCAATGCCCTCATCCGTCGGCTCGTGCGCATCGGTGTGCTCGACGAGTCCCGCATGCGTCTCGATTACGTGCTGGCGCTCAAGATCGAGGATTTCTTGGAGCGCAGGCTGCAGACCCAGGTCTTCAAGAGCGGCCTCGCAAAGAGCATCCACCACGCAAGGACGTTGATCCGCCAGCGTCACATCCGGTGAGTGAACGCCCGTTTCTATATTTTCTTGAGTATTAACCTAATGTATCGCAGTGTCGGCCGGCAAATCGTCAACGTCCCCTCCTTTGTTGTTCGTCTCGACTCGCAGAAGCACATCGACTTCGCGCTGACGTCGCCATATGGTGGTGGACGTCCGGGACGTGTCAAGCGCAAGCGCGCTGCGGCCGCCGCCAAGAAGGAGGAGGGTGGCGACGAGGAGGAGGACGAGTAGATGTCAAAAATTTCGCATCGCGGTCGTTCATGTTATGTATCCATGCCGAAACGAATCCGATACTTATGCGCATTTCACGGTCATTGATGTGGCCCATTCCTCTTTGTCCTCACGATCCCTTGTTCTCAACGCGTGGTTCATGTCCTCCAGAGTGGCATACAAGGCTGCGGGTGACAGTAAATTGCTACCAATGGGTCGGGTTTCAAGCAGCCTTTTCGAGTGGTCCAGCTGACAAGAGGGCATTAATGCAGGAGCGACGTCGAGCGAATTTTACACAGCGAGATCTCGAAAGAAAACAAAAATACTTACAATAAAGATATACATACAGTCCACTGATGTCTTTCTAGCGAGGGACCAAAGTACAATTATAAATCAGAAAACCGTCTCTTTCGCTAACCATCGTAACTGGGCGGGGGTACAACTGGCTCCCCCCTCCCCGCCGCCAAGTCCGCCTCCAGAACACGTATATACGCGCGTAGATCGCGCAGCTCGGAGGCCACCGCTCTCGACTCGTCCGTAGAGACGACCCGGCCGTGGCCCGGAAGGAGCTGCAGGCCGGCGTCCGTCTGAATGAGCACGTCCGTTGCGCTGTGCTGTTGGTCCCGCGAGATCGCGTGTGTTTGGTCCCGCTTCATCGTGGACAGGGAGCGTGTGGGGCGACTCGGATCGGGGTGGAGTTGGCTAGACGACTGGCGCGGTGTCGAGTCCTGACTTTCTGGTGGAGGGCGGGCTTCATTGTCCGCTGGCTCGTCGTTGCTGGTGGGGTCGTGATTCGACGACGATTCATCAGCCGGGCTTTGCAAGTGCACGGTCACGACGGCGTGCCGACTCGAAGTAGGTCCTATGGACGTCGATTCCAAATGGGCAGTACCATCGGCATTAGAATCCACGTCATCTTGGGGGCTCGTCGGCGCGGGAGATATCACAGTTGGATCTGCTGAATCCAGCGTCACCTGTGCTTCTGGGGATTCCGCTTTCGGCTTGTTAAGAAACTTGGATCGAACTTTGAAAATGAAGTCGCCACTCAGGCCTCCGGATTTGGCCGTAGGCCCGTTCACCTTCGTCATCGAAGATGTCTCCTGTATACTGTTGCGGTCTGAATCCTGCGAGATCGAGGGCCCGCCTAGAGCAACTTGCAGAGCTGAAGGCCCCAACTCCATACCGACTCTCGTCTCTTCTGCTTCAAAGCCTACGTCCGCCTTTTTGAACATTTTCCGGTGGATACTCAAAACAGCCTCTCCAGCAAGACTCGCGCCCTGCGCAACTCCGCCGGCGACGGTCGCGAGGGATGTTTTTTTCTTCGGCTTCGAAGGCGATTTTGGCCTCACATCGAGGACTACTTCGTCGGACCCTGCAGGCTGACCGTCGGTGTCCAGAAGATTGGAGGAGTCGGGATCCGGCCCTGGTCCACGCTCCGCCTCCGACATGTTGTCTAGAGGCTTTTTCGAAAGTCTACGGCGGCGGCAATAGGCGAATGTTAGGCCAACAAGACCTATGAAGGCCACCCCTCCAGATACACCTCCGGCTATGGCGGCGACGGGTGGCTTGCTATTCTTCGCTCGAGGATATACCGCTGCAGATTGCGGCGATGAACCGCTTGTAGATGCAGTCGGTGAGTCCTATGAATTAGTTAGAAAGATAAGTATAAGGCGACGGCCGTATTTATCGACATACTCGAGCGATGGCGGCTGCGCGGAATGCTTCATATGTTTCATTGCCATTCGGATTGACAGCAAAAACCATGCCTTGTGTATGCGATGAATGATGAATACAGCAGTACACGGGTGTAGGAGGAATCTCGCACCAGCCCTGCAGTGATCTGTGGGTATGGTTTGTTGACAAGAGAACCACATGGCTACGTACGCTGTGAGAGCGGAACCAAGTCTTGATATTTCCCGACTCACGATCAGTGCTGACAATTGTCAGATTCCGCTCTGGAATAGTCGGGGAGTTTGGACCCTTGAATATGAACCCCGTGGTGACACTCGATGGCACCAGCCTTTCGCGGCAGGGATCTTCAAAGGTGCATAGCATCACGCTATGGTTTCCTGATCTACAAGTCGTGAGTCGAGGGAAGAGAGGTGTGTTTCTCGCACGTACGAGCTCCATCGGAAAACGAGTGTGTCGCCGATATTCGGTGTCACGACGGTCGGTGTAAATTGATATGGTCCCTCCGGGTTTGCTGAGTCCGAACCGACGTAGATGATGAATACGTCCTGGCCAACGCACAATTGACTTTTCAGATAAGGACTTGAGAGATAAGTGGTGTCGACGTACATGGGAGTCACTCAAGACGAGAGAAAACGAAGAAAGAAAGAAAAGCAGTGGAGAGAACCACATGCTCGTTGAATGTAGAAAGTCGTATAGAACAAAGGAGAGGTGATTTGGAGGGAAACAGAGGCTCTGGGGTGAAGGGTCAAGCACTGTATGAATATCAGTATCAGCTGTTACTGTTCGGCATTTCAGAAGGCAGAGCTAATGTGGGTCCACGATCCACCTACCAAGTAAAATAAATTGTAGATTTATTCAACACGGAAAATGAAGGCGCTCAGATTGAGACCAGATGCAGTGGGCCAGGAAACTGAGCAAAAACTCGACTTTGAGATTCAAGTTGGGGCGATAGCAGAAAGTCGGACGAGATCGGGACAGTGGCTGATGAGCGTTCAGTGCTGATGAAGTATTGAGACGAAAATACTACCTGTCACTTGAGAAGTTTTGAGTCTGTTCTCAACATAGTATTTTGGAGAAAGGTAAGACATTCGAGTCGCATCATCCGAGTGATGCGGTGGTAGGATCATAAAATATGCCAGGGGCAGGAGAGGACGGTCTTGGTAGGTGCAATAATGAGGTCAGTAAGTGCGACCGAGTATCACACTCAGCCTCAGCTCCGAGCTAGGAACAATACGAGAGCGGGCCCGAGCTAGCTGGCTGTGGGCAAGTTCAAGTTGAGCGAAACTTGTCAACTTTTTGAAACTCCGCATCTTGCCTCCTGCTAAACATGCCCGCGCTCTGTCTCGGTCAAGTCTGTCTATGCAAGTCAAGCGCTGGGAAAGTCTCGGAGCTCAATGCCCCTGCTTATCCTCATAGGGACCACGCTGGAGGGCTACGCCGGCACCGGGGGGGGGACACGCTCACGAGCGATAACCTGGACATGTCCCCCACGCGGAGCGCGGCATCACGACCGAGTTCGGACGGACATCTGGGCTCAGCGCTCGAGAGCGTGGTGCCAATGACGTATAGCCACGTGCCCGGTAGATGACATCACAAGCGCCTCAAATCTGACCACTTCCGCGCTCCTATAAGTACCTGGTGACTCCTACTACTCGCGCTGCAACTCACCTCCTTCACCGGATCTCCCCAAAAACCCAAATTTCTTACTTACCCTTTCAATTTGTCCGATCTTACAATGGGCATGGATACACATGTCAAACGCGGCCACCCCAGTGCGTACCCTCCTCAGCGCGCTATGGAGCATCTCTGATGACGATTCAGTCACTTTTGGTCTCATAATCCTCTTTGGCATCATCGAGGTTTCTTTCACCTCCGTCGCTTCTACGATGCGCTCACATCGCTTTGCAGCTCTCGCTCGCCGCGTGGTTAACGTCCCAGTTCAATAAACACAACAACGAGCGCAATATCTCCGAGCGCAACCGTGTGCGCTTCACGCTCTTTGCGTCGACGTGGACGATCGTCTTTTCGGCACTCTTCCTGATACTTTTCGCACACTCGACGAGCGGCTCTATCCTCTCTAGCGTCCTCTCACATCTCATCTTGTAAATATTATATTTCCTTCCATCAGATCCTATCGCTGAAGTTAATTTAAAGCCTGGGTCTCACATGGATCATCTGGACCGCTGCGGCAGCGGCAGTAACACAGATGCTTGGTGGAGGCCTGAACTGTCAAACACAAGGCGTCTTTGTGTACTGTAACCAGCTCAACGCGCTCGAAGCATTCGCCTGGGTTGAGTGGTTCGTCTGTTTCCCTCCACCGACTTATCCAAAGCTCAAATTCCGTAGGATTCTCGTTACCTTTGCCATCCTCGTCGTCATTGTGCGCGGCATCGTCGCTGCTCGTCGCGGAGATGGCTATCGTGGCGGCCTCGTTTAGTTTGCTTGCTCTTTGCAGTGTCAAAAATGTATTCATGTGTTTTCATTTTGTATTTCAATCATGTCAGCGCACGCTCATAATCATTCCTGGTGTCGATGTGTAAGAACCGTCAACCTGAATGACATCCAGAAACCAAGGTGAAATTGCCAAAAAAAAAAAAAAAAAAAAAGTCTAATCGTCGATGGTTGAACTCACCGAAAGGCCTCATCTTCGTCTACTTGTGTATTTGAGACGGCGGTGCAGCGACAGTCAGATATGCGATAGCAATCGTCGTCAAGACACAAAATGACTGAAATAGTCTGCACAAAGAGATACTCAAGGATATGCACCTTCCAATTCATTAAGATATCGCTCGGTAGCCTGCGTGGTCAACCACTCAAGATGCAGTCCCTCCTGCTGGAGCGTGGATAGCATCTCTTGCACAGCGTGCGGAGGCACATCCCCATCATCTGTTGCGACGTTGATCAGGGAGAGAGATAGGTCTGGACACTTCGTGCTTCGGTGGCGCGAGCGCACAACCTTGATGAGTTCAGAGCACACTTCTCTAGTGAGAGTGACTTGCAGCGACAGGGCGCGGAGCTCAGGGGCGACCGGCTGGAAGTCAGGCACGGGGTGTGACGGGATGGTGAGGCATGCGAGGAGGCTCGCATCGCCGAGGCAGCCGACAACTTCGACGAGCGTCGGGACGCCGTCTAGGATGGCGAGGATGTCGGCGGGATTGAAGTTGCGCCGATTGCCGAATGTGCGCAAACGACATGCGGAGCGGGCGACGAGTGGGATGGTGCGGAGACAGTACCTGACGACCCAGATGTCCTCTAATGCGGGCAGGACCATGTAGTCGAGGATCCGGCCATCGATGACGAGGAGCGCGCGAAGACGCGGCAGTTCGATCGCCACCGACGCAAGGGCCCATATAAATGATTCAGAGGGGTTCAAGAGGGACAGTTTTACGAGATTCTGTGTGGACCCGAGAGGATACAGGCCATCGGAATTGCGTGTGAAGAGGCGGAGGCGGGTTAACTGGTTCCATGGCAGAACTTGAAGTTTACTGGCCGTGAGCGTAATATCGGTGAGCATTGGGGCGGTTTCGAATGCGTCACAGATGTCAGTGTCAGTGTGGAAAAAGTTCCAGCATTTCAGCTGGCGCAGAACAGGCAGCAGGCCGCGCACGCGCATCAAGACGGGCAGCATCTGGGCAGTGATATGCAAGATCAGTGCCCCCCAGCGATGCGAGTGCTGCACAAGCACTTGGAGAGCTTCTACGTCAGAAGAATGGAGTTCAATTGTCATGGAACACGGGACAGAGCGCGCTATAAGCGCCGCGAGCATGCGAGGCGGGACTCCAGACTCGATATGCGACCAGAGGAGTGGGAGAGAGATAGCAATGGCTCGCCAGCGGCTGCAGACGTGGCTGAGAGCCCAGGGGTTCCGTTCCATCCATTTCCAAGTCGAGCCGCGTGCGTCACGGTATGAAAACAATACGGCCCACGCAAATACCTCGCCCAGAATATCGGCTGGAAGACGGCGTAGTACGGACAAGAGCATCGTGCCACGGTGGACGTGCTCGAGAACGTCGTTGCGCTTCTGTCGGAGCACTTTCACCCTGCCTTCGAGAGCAGCCAACGTTACATCAAGGTCTGCGACACGTGCATGTCCTGCAGCGACCGTCTCGCATATCTCCGCTATTTCGCGGTCGGAGAGCGCATCGTTCGAAGTCAATAGGTGGTGCGGCAAAGCGGGAAGACTTGGGTATGAGTTCTCTCTCAGCTCAGGCTGCATGGTACCATATTTTGAGTAGGGTTCTAAATAATTCGAGGTTGTCAACGAAACTGGGCAAAATCTTTGTTCAAGTGGGATCCGGCCGTCTGAGGTCGGAGAAAAACTAACACAGAAATAAAATCAGCACTTGGCGGCAATGGGCAGAAAAGGGAACGAGATCGTCGCACACCTGGGTATGAGTGTGTCTGAGAACTTGAAGGCTTTCGGATCAAATTCCGGATGACCGTTGACGCGGACGCTTCGCGCCCGTCAGCCGCACCAATTTCAAACATCTTTGACTTGGACCACGACCTCCATGTATAAAGTCGAGAAATTCATTGCATATGGTGGCATCGGTAGCATCTTGCCATTCTTCGCGTCCATGGACCCTTATTTTTTGCCCCAGCTAGTGTCTACGCTTCGATTTCACCCAAAGGGACGCTAAAGAAACAACACATCACCAAGCATGTTGCAAATCCAATGCTGCGGCACGAAGCTTGCGCGATGGAGATCCTCAAAGGCAGCCCTTTCATTCCTTCCGTCGACGCCTGGGCTCGCTCGCAGTACTATGAAACACTATCTTACTATTCAGCTCCTTGGCCCTACCACCGCAGACTCCATCGGAGAAGGCAAGTGCCTCGATATAGGAAGTACTGCCCGCCTTGCCGACCGAATAGTGAGTTTCCAATCACACACGCCCATTGTTTTATGGACTCAATACGTGTAGCTTGACGTAGTATCGCACATGCATAGTCGGCACATCATTCATTGTGATATAAAACCTGGGAATTTCCTCTTTGGCGTCGACGAACACTCTAAGCGAGTCATCTCACGGCTTCGGCTTGGCGTCCTACTACCGCGATCCCCAATCTTTAGTGCATAGGGCCATGAAGACCGACCAAAAGTTCCTCGGAACCCCGTTCTATGCGAGCCTCAATATGCATCCCCGACGAAGTTGGTCATTTGTCTCAATCCTCACTCATAATATGTGTCTACTCGCATTATACAGGTCCGTCACGCAGAGACGACATGGAATCTCTCGCCTACACATTCTAGAAATGGTTCAAGGCAGGCTGCCTGGGCAGGGTATTCGTGATCGAAAGACAATTCGCCGGGAAAAGGAATCATGGACAGGCGCCGGTCTGGCAGCCAACATACCAGCAGTCTTCGGGGACTTTGTGGACTATGCTCGGGCACTCGCATACAAAGAGGGACCCCATTACTCATGATGGTGAGAGGCATTTCGTGCGCTGGCCAGCTATGGCTCGTTGGTTGGTCATGCAACAACAGCGCGCACCTTCGTCAAACGAGTGGACGCTCCCACCATAGCGAGTTCCGAATCAGAAGGCGAGGACGACGTGAGCGCTAGCAGCGATGACGGTTGGCTTCCCATATGTACTGGCCCTGCGCAACCTATTTGGAGATGAGGACGCCTTGATATTAGAGGCCGTGTCTCTGATGACCCACGTTCCGATGATGCTCACTCGCGATATATACAACAACAACGAGCGATTGATGGCCGTATGAGGGAGATGGATAATGGACAATGCACTTCTGAAATGATAACACTTAGCATAAACTGGTAGTGTAGCGGTCGCTAGTATTACATTACATGGTGGCGGTATGATCGCTGAGGCAAGGCGACGACGAAACCCAGACAAATTTAGACGTTCAGAGAAGAAACCGATTGAGGGAGCAAAAGCACCTATTCATAATGCTTGTGCCAGCGGAATTTCTTGCCGGTTGCGAAGAAGCCCGCGGGGAAACGCGAGACGAAGGAGAAGAAAGAGTTCAGGCTCAAGGTCCTTGTGCGGACCGTCGCGGTGATGCAGTACCTGCTCGCGCGCGTCACGGTGCTCGAGGCGGATCGTGCGTGGCGCGAATTGCGCGCGCTGCGGGGCCAGCCGCGAGCCCAAAGCAGAAACGCACAGCCGTAGCAGCAGCAGCGGAGCGATGAGGAGGACTACAATGGCGACGGCGAGCCCCGCGCCGTCCCTCCGCGCGCTCGCACACACCGGCTCGCGCCTGCTGTCCGTCTCCACGTGGCTGCCCGATCTCGCCCAGATCGACCCCGCGCGCGCATCGCCCGAGGTCCCGCCGCACCCCGACTTCCATGCGCGTCGTCCGCGCCCCGCTGCGCATCGCCCCACTTGGTATCCTCCTCGCAGTGGGCCCGCCCTCGCCCGTCCAGGGGCTCCCCGGCTACGCAGCCCGCATCGCCACTGCTGCTTGAGACCCGCGGCATGCCTGCGCTGGTTTTCCACGAGCGCGACGCAGCACTGGGCGGGGGCACGGGATTGGGCGCGCGGGGGCGTGAGACGCACGCTGCAGGCGCCTGCGTCGCTGCTGGGCCGGGGGCCCGTCGCGAAGCGCCGAGGCGGCGGGGTAATGGCCGTCGCACGCCATGCGGGGTCGAGTCGGGTCGGAAGATCTTGCGCGCCGCACGTTGCGCTATCCGCGATCGAGCTCGGGATATGGTGCAGCGTTGGAAGATGGAGCGAGTGAGCGAGGCGGCGGATAGATCGAGCTGCAGATGGATGCTACCGGTACCGGTGTACGTCCGCATCGAGCGAGTGCCGTTGCGACCTCGTTCGCACACGGCGCGTTCCATCCGTAATCGAGCGCACCAGTACGAGGTCAGCTAGTGCAATTTCAAGTGCAAGTGGTCGAATCACTGGCAAGTGGAACATAGGCTGGGGTGCCGATCGCGCCTCCGCGCATACGCTACGTTTCACCATACACCTGACTTCGACCAGCTCCGCGCGCACCGCATCGTGCGACGCCCAACGGAACGCGTTCGTACGACGCCGCCTTTGGGTTGCTCGGATGAGGTGAACCAACGGCTAACGTTCGGCAGTGCAAGGGTCCTGTCGTCGAGGCAGATCAAACAGGAAGAGATGAGCGCACCGACTCCAAGCCGGTGGCGGCATGCTCCGAGAGCGGAAACGCGGCCGAGACGAGTCGGCGCTGGCGCGCACGAGACCAAGTCGACTCGGAGGTGATGACATGTCTGCGTCTGGTCGGAGCGAGTGGCTGGCGCGCGGGACAGCCACAGCGCGCCACTCGCGTTGGCCACATGGACGCGGTGGCCCGACTCGTGTGCGCCCGCTCTGCGGGCAGACACGTCCCAAATCGCCGTATCGGCGCAATTACACGCGATGTGGTAGGCCAAGACACGACAGGGAACCGCGCGCGCGTTAAGAAGAAATCGCGCTGTAGCGTAGCGGAATGGAGGTGGTGTTGGCGCAGGAGTGTGCATCTACGGTGGCGGGTATGCGAGATGCTGGATAGGAGAGCAAGTGAGTCGGTGGGATAAGAAAGGGAAAGGGCGACGCACGGCGAGTCTACTATTACAACCCTGTTGTTATGAAAAGGTGCGACTCTGCGGCACTCAAGACGGCGGGCCCATCGATAAAGTATGCATCCGCTCCCCGAGTTGCCGCCCCCGTGCTTTCCTCGTGCTTCATGAGCTTGCGGAATGTCAATGAACCGGCTCAGAGGAGGAGGATTGCCGGTACGGTCCTAAGCGAGCAGAAACGATGGGCGCTTGCCGCTTCGCCGCCTCAGGCGGATTGGATCGCGCGAACGGGGTAGTTGGCTGCCCTCGGTCGGGGAAAGTCGCGTGCAGAACAGGTCGGCGCAATGGATGGCGCGCGGCGCTCGAGGGCATGATGGTTGTGGAGTGTGCGATGGGTGATTCAGACTTCGCTGGGTTGCGTGGCAAAGCGGGAGGACTTGGGTATGAGTTCTCTCTGAGTCTGAGGCTAGGCTGTATGGAACCGTATTTGAGTAGCGTTCTCAATAATTCGAGGTTGTCGTCGAAACTGGCCCAGTGAAATTTTTCTTCAAGTGGGAGCAAAGTGGGAGTCGTCAGTGAGGCTGCAGAAAAATTAATGCAAAAATGAAATCAGTAATTTACTGGAGAAAAAAGGAGACGAGATCGTCGCACACCTTGTTATCGATTCTGTGAGAACACTGGGTTGAAGCAATGACATCAGTTGTTTATGTCAGTTGTCTCGGCGACACAGCCACTGGCATCGCGTTATATCTTGGATTTGTTACGCCCCCTCCTTTTCTAAGGTGAAAAGGAAAGATGCACCATAGGGTGAGTCTCTTTACTTTTTCCTCCAGTGTCTTCAGTTGGCAGAACTATTTGACGTGGAACCACTGACAGTGCTCGAACTGTGGCTTCATACAACCTGAGTGTAGCGAGTGCTCATTCCCGTCGAATTTACCATCTTTACCCCACCGGCTGTTGACCACAAACAATGCACCATCTGAGGTGGAAGCAGACAAGATTCATGAGGGCCTCATGGCCGGATATGTTCGCATCGCAAACCTTGACCAAATGATAGCCGCCCTCGAAGAAATGCTCGAAAAGCTTCAACGGAAGCGCAAGTACGCTGCCGATCATGTTCATCGAGGTACTGCGCTTTTGTCTGCCGTTCGACGTACGCCAGTCGAAGTCTGGAGGCAGATATTTTCTTGGACTATTCCCGATAAACCACGTCGTCGCGCTGTCAATCGGTGCCCCTGGGTCCTCAGCTACGTCTGCAGCGGATGGCGCGCCATCAGTCTTTCTCTACCATTCGTCTGGTCAGATATCGACTTCAGAGTGCCGTTACGCATGCTCGCTGCGCATCTGGAACGCTCCCATCCATATCCTCTCACCATACAACTCAGTTCTTCCGATGCCGCAGCACTCAAGATACTTGCAGAGGCCTCTACCCGCTGGGGAACGGCAGATCTGCAGATGGGAGTCCCCATGCTCCCCATCTTAAATCGCATCCATGGACAGGTGCCTGCGTTGCGGCAACTGAAATTCGCCGACAGTACCGGTGTCGGCACTTGTCGTGCATTCGAGATCGCTCCAATGCTCATTGATGCCAGCATCTCTGGCAAAGCATCCCTGCTCCTTCCATGGGTCCAACTGACGCGACTGCAACAGCGCATACCTGACTTTGGTGGACTCGATCGATTGAGAACCGCGCAGAATCTTGTGGAGCTGTCTCTCACAAATAAAGTTCCAATATCAATTTGGCTGACTCGGCCCTCCGCCGATTCAATATTGGTAGAATTGCCGTGCCTTCGCAAACTCTACATCGAGGACGGGAGATTTCTCCGGTTCGCAGTGTTGCCAGCGTTGGATGACATCTATGTTTCCTTCCAAGCTTTAAACCTCATTTCCTTTATACGCCGGTCTTCCTGTCAATTGAGGAGATTCACTTCTACGGAGGAAATACCTGCAATGGACATCATAGCCATCTTGGCCCTTACTCCGAGACTTGGTGAACTGCGCCTAGCACCCATCTCTGACACGCGCCGTCTTTTATCCTACCTTACTATTCCGTCCGACACTGATGGTATCCCGCAATGCCCCGAGTTGCATTCCATCTCAGTTTGCACTACCCCAGATGATAATCAGTCTGACAACTCTGCGATCGTAAAGATGATGGTGTCTCGGCAAAACAGGTCGCCGACTTTGTCACTCTGCATCCTCGACCTCGCCAATACAAGTCTGGGCAAAGCCACGCCCTATCTGCTTCGTCTAGGAATGGATGTGAAACGACTGCCGATGACACTGGCTAAGCAAAGGTTACGTGGATGGGAAGACGAATATCCTTGAGGAGTACTCTGTCTACCTTTTTATCCTTCCATTTCATGCCGCTACAGCGTTCGATTTTCATCAGCTACACAAACATCGTGAACTTCAACTCCTTGTTTTATACGAATTCTTACTCATATAAGGCTGATGATCACCGACACCAAATACGATGCGGTCCAATGCCCTAAGGTGGGCCGAAAAAGCGTGGACACACGAATCCCGCGGTCTCAAATAGTGCGGGGCGAAACAGCCTGTTTCGCCTATGTTGGGTTGAGAAAGAAACTTGTTCAGTAGCGACGATTTCTAATGCCGTCGAAAAATAGGTCGCAGTACGTACTTCACACTCCATCTTCTTTCTGAACAAAAAATCTCGGACTTGCCAAACTACTGCGTCCAACCAATCCTGAATCGACATCAGCTCAGTTAAACGATGAATCTATCGATCCAGGCGTCATTAGCCTTGATTGTAATATGGCGGTCCGACGGGTGAACTACTCACAATATAATCGAGTCGCTGGAATCAGATTCGCCCGTCTAGCTAACTACAAACTGTTCAACGACGCTTGTAAATTGAATTTGGCCGTAATGTGATAATTTCATGCACCACAGGGAGTGACATACGCACATCTAGATACACACCAAGCTCGAACGTTGGACGTTTGAACGTCAATGGCCAATGGCTCCAGGATCAAGTTCCATGAGACACAGCCACTGTCGGACTTCCTCACTTCAACCACCTTCCCCCGACCTACACTTGTCCTCACAGAGCCCTTCTCAAGCTACGGGATGAATTTCTGTGCCTACCTGTAAATGCCCTCATTGGCGTCAGTTTCTTTGCATTGGCACAAGGGCCACCGTCGGATCAAGAAAAAGTATTTACGGCGACCCCACTCAAAATGTGGTTCCATATAGCCCAAGATCAGGGCGGGCTCGTACCCAAGTCTTCCCGCTTTACCGTCCCACTTCAAACGATGCGCTGCCCAACATTGCAACGACCGCCTCGCGGTACGCGAGATCGTCGCGGCTGGACATGCACGCTCTCGATGCAGCGACTTACGCTCTCTATGAAGCGATGGTCGCTCGAACGGCTCCGACTATCGAGCATGTTCACCGTGGCAGGACTCTCTTGTCCACACTGTGCCGTCTTCCGCGGCCGATATTCTGGGCGAGGCGCATATTTGCATGGGCCACATTGCTCAACAAACCCAATGATCGCGCCACGACTTGGATGAACAGGAGTCCTTGGTCTCTCAGCCACATCTGCAGCCGTTGGTGAGCCATTGCTATATCTCCCCCACTCCACTGGTCGGATATCGAATCCGGGATTCTGAGGCGGGGACAGACACGGTCCTGTATCCATCGACAACTTGAATGCGCAATGCCCAAGTAGAGATCGACATCTCTCGATTCAGGTGTACTCTTGATTCTCAACTTAGCCTTTCTGTGTATCATATACTTACCTGACCCTAGCATTCATCCACATCCTCCACTGGCATGGCATTAGATCAAAAATAGGCACCGCGTGGCACCAGACCGTCAGCGCCACCGTCATGATGGATCATTCCTTACCACACCTGGCGACAAGCGACCACTACAGCGCTTGTTCCAGCAATAGAAAGTTCCTTGTTCTGGCTTGTTCAGCCCTGCGATCTTGCTGTGATCAACATTCTTCTTGCTCATCAACAATCGCAGAACCGAGCGCTCGGGCGTCTCAAGTATCCGAATCCATTTGAATCACATTCAAGCTCAGGAAGTTCTTGTTCCGTATCCAGCGATCCGTTTGTGCCCGTCGTGGACCTACATATGTCTCGTAAATGAGGTGAACACACTCAGGGTCGCCGCCGCAGAAACCATACACCCACCGTCCATGGGGTTGGCTGGATGACAGACGTGATGTGATGTTTAATTTGGAAGTTCACACACTCGAACTCTAAGTTGTAGAAGGATCTGGTGGCGCCGTGGCGCTGTAACAGATATATAGCCGCCGCTGCAGCGAATCACTGCATTAGAAGAAAATTGATTTTGAATTTGCGCGCCAAAGGGCGCGTTGCCCAGATCCGCGATGCTTGTCAGTTTCTTTGGGCGGGGTTTTTCTTTGTCGACGGCGCACAGACTGGGAAGAAAACCGTGAGTAACCTGAGGGACATGACAGCGCGGATGTATACATGCTTGCTTGGGACGCACTGGCAGCTCGCAGTCGATATCGGTGGGTCCACGCCCAGTGCAGGAGGCTACACAACTGCTCAAGTCGTTAACAACAAGCAGGGTGGCGGATGTTCGGAAGCAATGGCGCTATCCTGTGACCGAATAAGTGCCACTGATCCATCAGTCTAGAACCACACTGACGTGCTGCCGACACTTTCCGTCCACCAGCGGATTGGATCATACCAGACCACCTTTGCTCCGCGTCGGCGAATTTGCAGGGCACACGACCGCTTGCCCTGCAGACGATGTGCTGGACGACATATGGTAATGTACAGAGCACGCATGACATGGGAACGTACGGAATCGGTAGTCATGCAGGTCCCGATATGCGCTAAATGCGCACGCCGACGCGTTCACACAGTCGGCCTTCTGCGCATGGTAAAGAAGAAGAAGAAAAACAGAAAAACTTGAACAACGCCCGAAAGCAAAGGCAACCACTGTCTCCGAACATGTCTCCATGTGCCTGCGCCACCGAAGTGACATAATTCATTTTGCAATTCGGTGGGCTCGGTGGGAAGTGCGAATTATTCCTCCCGGCATCGACTCTTGTCTTGTTCGTGCCATAATCCAGGTGCCGAGCTTCGGGGGGGGCCCTCTTCTAGATGGTCCAAAACATCACCATCTTTTCTTGAAGCGAGACAGATGTCAAGAACCCGCATCTTTGTCTTCCTTGGTTTTTTCGTGCTTCGGCCACCCAAAATCTTAATCAGAAGTTCGGAAGTCCCGGTACGGTGACATATCGGCAAATCCAAGTCTTGGGAGCCTTCGAATTCTTGTCTGAGTTCTGTGCTGGCAATACGTCTGTTCTATCTCTCCGAGTCATGGGTATCATCATCACCATCGACCCTCCCGCGAATCCTGTGCGTCCTCTGCTCGCCTTCTCATCGCGCTGGACCACAAATGACGGATGCGAACCCGCTCTCGTCACATGTGGAGTGATCACCTCCTGGCGATAGCGGAAAAATCAAGTTTGGGCGAGTATTATCTTGCTGCAATGTTAACCTCAGCCCTCCCGGTCTGTTCCCTAATGCTTCACGTATTCTCCGTCTGGAGATATACACATATACGGCAATCAGTGCCAAGTAAGGACGCTTCTGCGTTCATCAAGTCCGGTTTCCTCGCTCTTGTATGCATTTGGAATCCGGAATCGCAAATCCGAAACCAACGGTTCCTCGAAGCCTGTGCTCCGTCCCCGCCCTGGTCAGCGTTCGAGAGATCAGTCAGTCCTCCGAACGAATTCAATCCCAACTTCAACCAGCCATGACGGCACAGACGCCGCTGATTCCTGTTCGCACTTAAGTAATGTGCTAACTGCATCCGCGTCCACCCTATGACGTTTTTTTCTCTTCAAGTTGCCTTTGTACTTATCAATAAAATTCGAAAGCTCAGACACTCGCAACTCCCAATACACTCCCCTCCCCTCTCTCTCGTCCAGCCCGCCCTAAATCCACTACTAGCCACCAACAGAATTCAATCCGCGAACAAGCTCACGCACGTGCGCACGGATGGATCCCCTTCAAGTCCCCACCACTAATTCCCAAACCTCCTTAGCCTGGATACGTCGCGCGTGCGTGCGTCGTTCATAATTGACAGAATCAACTTGACAGAACTTTACATAGCCAATTTAAATAAAACCAAACCAAACGCAATCTGTCGCCACGGGACCCTCACAACACTTGCCCATTGACACGTACGATATAATTAACCCACATTCGCTCCCGCGCTCGGCGTTCTCCGCGTCCTTCTTCCCAAACGGTATAAGCAGCATTTCTAAATTAGTGTAAGTAGTCGACCCTTGTTTCCTCCGCTCCGCCAATTCAATTTGCAGGACGGGGGACGGGATATGCATATGGACTAGTAGGAGAAGCACTCGAATTTTATTTGCCGGACCCCGACGTGAATTGTATTTTCCCAGCGACTACCCCCGCGCATCACGGTTGCCGTGTCGCTTATTTAATTTACGCGCATCAGACTCGGCGGGCGCGGAACATGTGGACTAGTAAGAGCGACGCGACCCCGGGTTTACCCACCCCGTTCATCAGGCGCTCCACATCATGATGGAAAGGTCGATCCTCGCATAATTCGAAACATTATTGCTAGTACGGCACCCGCGTTGGATATCGTGACGGTCAGTGGAAATTGGAGTGGCTGCTCACAACTCCAAGCGCCAGTGGCGTCTGGTCTGCGGAAATGCCCGCCTTCGGGTATTTTTTTTTCCCACCGCGCGACAACTTGAAATGTCCAGCACGCGAAAAACCGCACACAATATTAATTCAAGTTATATATGCAGTCTGAACTTGAAGAACGTCGCATCTTGCACGCTCGATCCTCGTCGAATAGTTCGAGTACGCAGTGGAAATTGGAGTACGTAGCTACTTACGACCCCAAGTGGCGTCCGGTCTGCGGAAACGCCCGTGGAATTCGTTTAGCGGCAATTCCAAAGGCCTTCGGGTATTTTTTTTCCCACCACTCCCGCAAAAAAAAAGATGAAGAGACTAGCAGTATTCGGGTCGGGTGCCATGTCCGAGTCGTGGCACCAGATCCACTCCACGCGGCAAAATTTTCAGCCCCCCACAATATTAATTATACAAGCGATTGCTGGAAAATTAATTCAAGTTTTATATGCAGTCTGAACTTGAAGAACGTCGCATCTTGCACGCTCGATCCTCGTCGAATAGTTCGAGTACGCAGTGGAAATTGGAGTACGTAGCTACTTACGACCCCAAGTGGCGTCCGGTCTGCGGAAACGCCCGTGGAATTCGTTTAGCGGCAATTCCAAAGGCCTTCGGGTATTTTTTTTCCCACCACTCCCGCAAAAAAAAAGATGAAGAGACTAGCAGTATTCGGGTCGGGTGCCATGTCCGAGTCGTGGCACCAGATCCACTCCACGCGGCAAAATTTTCAGCCCCCCACAATATTAATTATACAAGCGATTGCTGGAAAATTAATTCAAGTTTTATATGCAGTCTGAACTTGAAGGACGTCGCATCTTGCACGCTCGATCCTCGCAATAATTATCGAATACGCAGTGGAAATTGGAATACGTAGCTACTTACGACTCCAAGTGGCGTCTGGTCTGCGGAAACGCCCGTGGAATTCGTTCAGCCGCAATTCGCCAATTCCAAAAGCCTTCGGGTATTTTTTTCCCCACCACTCCCTCAAAAAAAGACGAAATGAAGAGACTAGGATTCGGGTCGGGTGCCATGTCCGCGTCCGCGTCGTGCCTGTTCCGCGCAGATCACGATCGCGATTGAATATTGATCCCGGGCCTCCGCGCGACGACTTGAAATGGCCAGCAAACCGCACACGATATTGACTTAACTTGAAGCACTGGCACCTTCGCATCTCGCACGCTCGACCCTCGCAGTACGGCACAGCGGAAATTGGCGTACTTCCCTGCTTAATTACGACTCCAAGGGGCGTCTGCCAGAGGTCTGCGGAACCGCCCGCCTCGCGTATTTTGTTTTCCCTCAAAAAGAAAACTTGTACCGCGATCGCGATTGAATATTTTCGCGCGACACCAGCACACGTTCGCAATTCCTGCACTCCCATCCCAACCCAACCCAATCCAATAAAAACAAACCATACACTACACTCTTTCCACTGGCAGCACTAAGCAGTATATACAATACCCGTGACCGTACCGTACCATTTAGCGTATATAAGACTACTACAATAGGACGCAGCTGTATCGTATCGCGCGTATCGCGTGTATGTACGTATGTGAGGGGAGTAAAGTAGTGGTGAGACAGACAACAGGGGACGCATAAAATAAAGACAATAACACATAACAGATGTAACAGATGGCGTACAGGAATCCGGGTGGTATGCCAGTGTGTTTTGGTTTGGTTTGGTGTACGGCGGAGGGGCGCAGCGCCTACACGCGCGCCGCGAAGTCCTTGCGCAGCTACTAGCGACTCCACGGGGCGTCTGCCAGTGGTCTGCGGAACCGCCCGCCTCGCGTATTTGTTTTCCCTCAAAAGAAAAAACTAGCACCGCGCACATCACGATCACTGGTTGAGCATTTCAATTTTTTCACCTTCTTTTTCAGTGAAAAATGTTGTTTATTTTTCAGACATTTTTCACTGAAAAAGAAGGTGAAAATTTTAAAACTTTTTCAGCACTTTCTCGATTCAAGGTGAAAAATTCGAAATAAAATAAGAAAGTGATGAAAATGTTTTGAAATTTTCACCTGCTTTTTCAGTGAAAAATGTGTGAAAAATAAACAACATTTTTCACTGAAAAAGAAGGTGAAAAATTTAAAATGTTCAACCAGTGGATCGCGATTGAGTATTCTACGCGAACACCCGCGATATTAATTATACACAAGCGTACGCGTCCATTAACGCACCCAGGTCGACTCCGCACCCACACAATCCAGATCCAGATCCGATAAAAACAACCATACACTACACTCTTTCCACTGGAACTAAGCAGCATATACAATACCCGTAACCGTACCGTACCATTTAGCGTATATAAGACTACTACAATAGGACGCAGCTGTATCGTATCGCGCGTATCGCGTGTATGTACGTATGTGAGGGGAGTAAAGTAGTGGTGAGACAGACAACAGGGGACGCATAAAATAAAGACAATAACACATAACAGATGTAACAGATGGCGTACAGGAATCCGGGTGGTATGCCAGTGTGTTTTGGTTTGGTTTGGTGTACGGCGGAGGGGCGCAGCGCCTACACGCGCGCCGCGAAGTCCTTGCGCAGCTACTAGCGACTCCACGGGGCGTCTGCCAGTGGTCTGCGGAACCGCCCGCCTCGCGTATTTGTTTTCCCTCAAAAGAAAAAACTAGCACCGCGCAGATCACGATCGCGATTGAATATTCTACGCGAACACCCACGATATTAATTATACACAAGCGTACGCGTTCATTAATGCACCCAGGTCGACTCCGCACCACACAATCCAGATCCAGATCCGATAAAAACAACCATACACTACACTCTTTCCACTGGAACTAAGCAGCATATACAATACCCGTAACCGTACCGAACCATTTAGCGTATATATAAGACTACTACAATAGGACGCAGCTGTATCGTATCGCGCGTATCGCGTGTATGTACGTATGTGAGGGAGTAAAGTACTAGTAGTGGTGAGACAGACAGACAGACAACAGGGGGCCGATAAAATAAAGACAATAACACATAAAGATGGCGTACAGGGGGGGTGGTATGTGTTTTGGTTTGGCTTGGTGTGGGCGGACTACGCGCGCGCCGCGAAGTCCTTGTGCACGCGCATGTGCTGCCCGAGGTTGTCGTGCCGCGAAAAGTCCTTCCCGCACCCCGCGTACGGGCACTTGTGCGCTGCGAATGCGAAACGCGCGCGTCAGCGGGGGGCGGGGTGCAGCATAAAACGGCGCGCGACTCACGTTTCTCGTACGTGTGGATGCTGCGCACGTGCCGCTTGAGGTGCTCCCCGCGCGCGAAGCACTTGCCGCACCCGGGCACCTTGCACGTGTACAGCCGCGCGGGCGCCTTCGCGGCGGGCGGGCGGCGCACTGTGCGGGGCGTCAGCTCGGTTCGAAAAGCAAAGAAAAGGAAGGCGAATAGGACGCACCGTCGCCGCCATAGAGGCTCGCGACCGTCGGCACGCGCCGCCCGCGGCTCTTCTTCGTCAGGTTCGGCACGGGCACGGGCACGGGCAGCGCGCTCGTCGGGCGCGTGCGGTGCCGCCGCCCGTTCGCGCCGCCACCACCACCGGCATTGCCCCCGGCGTTAACGTCCATCCGCCCTGCGGGGCCGTCAGCACAACGCGAAGCAGAACGCAGAACGACCGACGCACCGGTGGGGTAGGGAAAGTCGTACCCGAACGAGCTCGCGCTCGCGCTCGTCGACGGGCTCGGCGAGTACGGCGCGTGCCGCCGCCCTGCGCCGCGCCGCGCGCTCCGGCGCGCGTGCGCGGGCGCCCACTCGCCGTCGGAGTCGCTCTCCTCCGCGACGTACTCCGAGTCCTCCTCCGTGTCCGCGTGGTCGCGGTCGTGGTCGGACTCGCCCTCGGCGTCCGCGTCGTCGGTGTGCGCGGGCGAGAGGGCGTGGGGCGAGCCGTGGGGCGACACGTGCGACGCGGAGAGGGCGGGCGAGTGGTGCGAGTGCGAGTGCGGGGGGGACACGCGGCTCGCGGAGGAGAGCGGCGGGGACGGCGCGTAGGGGCTGCGCGGGGAGGCGTGGGTGCTGGGGTAGTAGCTGTCGGTAGTGGGATTGGCATTGGTGCTGGGATAGTGGGCTGGGGCGTAGGCGGGCGCGTCGAGGACGTAGCGCGGGTCGCACGCGCCGCCCTCCCACGCGGGCGAAACGGTGGCTCCGCTGGTGTTATGGTACTCCTGCTGCTGCTGCTGCTGGGCGTGGTGCTGCTGCTGCTGGTGTTGGTGATGCTGCTGCTGCTGCGGATGGTGCGCGGCGTAGTACGAGGTGGCGGTTGTGGAGGCAGAGTAGACGCGCTGCACGAAGGCGGGGTACGGCGCGTGCGCGTGCGCGGGGTGGAGCTGGTCGGGCTTGCGCGCATAGTGCCAGTCGTCGGTCGCGGCGACGTCGAGGTCGAGCAGGCCGGGCGGGAACTGCCCCTGCGCGTGGTGGTGTGCGTGCGGGTGCGCGCGCGGGTGCGAGGGCACGGGGGAGTGGATCTGCGGGTGCTGCTGCTGCTGCTGCCGGTGAGTACGAGGTGAAAAGATAAAGGACGAGGACCGACATGGGGGACGTATATCTGCAGCTGGGGGGGGTACTGCTGGTGGGGTAGCAGCTTTTTTTGGTCGACGGGGCTTGTCCAGGGGAGGTGGTGGTACGCGAAGAGCTCCTGGTTGTCGTAGGGTGAAAAGTGGAACGAGTCGTCGAGCGGCGAGCGGATGTCGGGGGCAAAGTCGCTCGAGCTCGCGGACGACAAGTCGGTGTAGGTCGGGCTGACGGGGGAGCGCGAGGAGACGGCGGACATTGTGTGTTGGCGGTGATGGGGTCGGACGGCCATTTGAGGGGACTGGTGTTTAACTGGAGTTTAATTAAGAGGGGGCTCTGGTCAAATACCTGCGGCTAAGATCGGCGTACCCCGATCGCAATCGAGAGACCACAGCGAAACAACGAGAAACACCCCCATCCGACGCCAATCCACGACTCGGGTCGGAGTCTGAGTCGGCGACTGACTGGCAGACTGGACTGCCTGACTCGGTGCACTGCTCACCTGCATACCTTCGCCTCTTCTGCCCTGATCCCCATCCGGCTACCTGTGCCTGTCTAACCCGATCGAGATCCCAGATCTCATCACAAGATCCATCTCCCATCAGTCCCCGGTCCCATATCGGGACACGCCGCGATTTTCGCAGGACCGCCCAATTAATCATTTTTTTTTTCTTTGCCAATTCGTGCCTGCTCCATGACAATTTTTGCGGCGTCATAAATATTGCATCAATGGCATCCTTCTTCAAATAAAACAACGCCACAGCCCGCTTCCGCTGTTGGAATACAGCATTCACTACGCTTTTCGAAATACTGCACTGCCATCGACGTGCAGTAAGCGCAAAGACATTCTATCACAAGGGACAGCCTGGAAGCTTGAAGTAATGTCCTGTGAAAGCTGCAGCAACGACGTCTCCAGGCTTACGAGCGGGAACAGGCGCAGACCGCGCAACCCTAGGGGGCGGGACCTTTCTTTTCTTAAGCTTGCTTCGAATTCAACGACGCAGCGGGCTACAGGCCTTTACCGTGACTCTCTCTCAAAAACAGAAAAAACCAGTTTATCACTTTATCACAGTTATGGCACCCGTCGTTTTCGATTTGGTTTTCGTTGTACTTCCCCCCGCCTCCGCGGCTGCTGTAAATTCAACTTGGCTTTAGTTTTGGCGTTGCGTCCTTTAACCGCTTTTGCGTTCGCTCCGCCCCTCCTCTGTTGCTCTCTCCACGCCGTTACTTATAATCATCCCACGAGTACCCGCGCCCGCGATTCTTCTCGAGTCGGGCAAAAGGCGCGCGCTGTGTACCATAGCTACCACTACACCATTTCGACCAAGTGTTCAGTCACAGGTCACACCAGATTTCTTCGATGTGTGCAAAAATCGCCTTGAATCAAAAGAAAAATTAGCGGGCATCCCGGATAAAAATTGATGAACCTACGGTCGAAATGGTACATCGGCACTTGGGAGGCGGTGCGTTGTTCCTTGCCAACGCCTGACTACTGACGGCGGGGGGCGGTATTCGTCCACGTCCACGTCCACGTCCAAGGCGGTTTTCCGTGGCTGCCAGGAGCGCTAGCGTGACCGACTCCCCGCCCCCGCCCCGCGGTGTGAATTGCGAATTGGCTTTGTACGACGTGCTTGTTGAAGCGTCGTAGGCACTGCGACTATAGCATCATGGCAGTTCAAGTTATACCAATGCTTTGGCTTTGGCCCGGCCTGAAATCCACGGCTTTGGCTTTGGCTTTCCACAGTCCTGGGCCACAAAGCCACGGCGTTTTGCCAGTGGGGCCCGTTTTTGGATTAGCGAAATCTCACCACGGCTTTTTGCATCGCTAGCCGAGGCGCCGTCGCCGTCACGGATGGGATGCAGGATGGGATAAACGCAAAAGCAAAAGCAAAACGAAGAACGATCGATCTGAAATTCGCCCCCACCCCCCGCGCAGCCCAAGCCAAATTCGCGCCGCCGACACGATCACGCGTACCGCTGGATCGAATTAATCTAAGGCACCGCGCTGTGTCCCGCCCCGAATATTGCTGTATCATATGCTGAAATGATATGCGCAGAAATGAGAAATGCGAAGACGACATGCACATGATAAACAAATGGAGTCATGAAGTGCTTCAATACACGTACAGCGACACCAAAAAACGTGCGCCGCGTCGATCGATCCGCTAAATAGTAAATAGCAGCTGAGAATGAATGGAGGAACGGAGAGGCGGGCGCCCCGCGGACGCGAGCAGCCCTGCAACGCGCCTCCCGCGAAGCACCCATCGGAAGCGCCCCTCCGCGCAGCCCGCGATCGCGACGCGCGCGCGCCGATCCACGCTGCGAGCGTCCATTCTGAAATAAATATATGATATAGCCCGCCGATCGCGGCTTGGCACGGCGATCCTGCGCTAGTGCGAGGGCAACCAGCCACTGGCAGGATATTGGTGGCAATGACAGGCAGCGACAACGACTGATCCTGCCACACACACTTTGTGGTGCTGCGCGTTCGTTCCTGCATTGAGCCGAATACGAACCTGGGCCAGGCACGCCGCGAAGGCATTGCATTGTTCGTTCGGATGCAGTCCGTCCGCGTCAATTCTGTTTCAGGCAGCTGAAATTCGCGCGTTGATGTGGATGTGGATGTGCATAATTAAATGTAAATAAGCACTCGATCCGCACCCGCACGCACATCAAATAAATAAATAACGAGACTGCAGATCGGCGGCGCTTTGATGGCAGTGGATATTTGAATTTGTCGAATCGTTGTGCGCGCGGGCGCGGGTAATGGTCGGGCAGCGTGGGAGTGGCGGGTGGGGCGAGCGTCGCGCAAGACCCCATTTGCCAATGCCGCGGCCGACGTGAATTTGGCCGCTGCCGCATCGAATTCACCCACCACCCGGATTCGCGCAGCCCCAAAACGGCACGCATACTTACGAACCAGCACGATATGATATGATCAGTCCAGCTGCCCAGCGTATCAGCCATCAAACTTACGCACCTTGCGCACCAAACATAGCTCATGATAGAAGGCTGCGCCGTCCGCCGTCCCCCCGGGTTGCAATCACGCCGCATAAATAGCTGCAGTGCATGCCACGGTCATTGCAATAGATCGAGAAAGTCAGCTGCGCTAAAAGAGGTATCAGTGGTTCTGTTCGCACACCCACGCTGAGCGTATCTAGGTGTGGGCGGACGGATCACAGCGATGCCGTACGCAATTATACATGCACGCCACTGCGGGGGGATGGCGCGATGTGCGGGTGTGGGGCACGCCTTGGATGCGCGCGCGGCACGGGATGGGATGCACGAGGCTACGAAGCTGGAACGGGTAGCCAGTGCATGTCCGCATTCGGCCGGCATCAGCTGCTGCGATGCCCATGAAGCGCCCGTTTAAGCGAGAAATGGAAGGCGGCTTATGTACGACCGCGCATGATGTCTGCGGCAGACAAGAAGATAGCGACAGCCGCGAATCTTACCCAGGTGCGCAACGTCACGCCAAAACCTGGATATGCGAGAGTCTCATACCCCGGTTTCTCATGCTTCGCAGCGTGCGCTTCTGCCCATCCCATCCGATATGAAGGTGTCGATAATGTGATGTGATGGTCTCACGCAGGGCTGTTGAACGAGTCAGAATGTATATATGGATTGACAGAAAGAGACAAGGACGCCCAGTAACGCGGACAGCGGGCGAGGATTGACGCAGGGCTGTTAAAGCGACAGCGTCATCGCTGTTGAGATGCCGGTAACGGGGACTGCGGAAACACGATCGACAGAGAGGCGCGGGTGATCTCCGAGTCCCAGCGCCTATACGCCGCGCCCCGCGGGTGAATTCGACACATGCGCGGCCCAGCCGCCATTGTCCTCCCCGCAACAGCTGCACTATGCATCACATCGTAGGCGGCGGCAGTGGAGCGCGCTGCAGAGAGAGTCCCTTTAGGAAGGTGCAGAACGAGAACGTGTGGGACGGGCCAAGGCTGTGTTGGCTGGCTATCCCGCTGCCGGAATAACAGCCCAGCCCGACGCCGATTATCATCGCGTATCATTAGCGAATGGCATAATGACACGCTCCAGATCTGAAAATGGTGTCGCTGAGCGAGCGACTGAATGGGCGGGGTTGAATCAAAATGGATGAGCGCACCAAAAAGGATGGGCGCACCCGGGATCTGGGTACGTTGCGTAATAGCACGGAGAAATACAGCAGCGGTTAATAAAGCTTGTGGGACGCGCATTCTTTCCTGGCTGCTTCGCGGGCGAAGATCATTAGATGTGTGCGCAGTGGGCTGGCCTGCTCGGAGACGAGCCAGCTCACCGCGGGCAGCAGATAGACGGATATGGCATGGCTACGGCGTCCGTGTAGGTTATCAGCAGGCTTCCTGCGTCGATGCCCCGAGAGAAGACGGCAGAGCACAGATAAGGGAGGGACGTGGCGACGACAAAGGCCACGGGAGGGTCGGGTGGGTCCGTTGTGTCGGCGGAGAGGACACGGAAGAAGAAGCGCACAAATGGGGACCGGGAGACACCGCAAATAGCCCGCGTAATGAGTAACGGAGAGTTGTCATTCGCCCGTTCATTCATCCGTTCATTCATCTGAGCGTGTCGCGCCACTGCGTCGTCCCAGACATGCCGTTTGCATTGGCGTTGGACTTTCGAGTCGCTGTCTGCGCTGTACTGGGACATTGGTCCCGGCCAGCTGCTATTGGTGTCGACGCCACCACCAGTCGCGCCAGCCAGTCGCAGGAGAAGGAACAGATGAATGAATGGGCAACTGTGACATACACGACGCGAACGCGTCTGCTTCCTCGGAGTCAAACGTGCATCGCGATCCGTCCGCGAAGGAGGAGAGTAAGAACCCAGCTAGCGAGCATGATCCGAGGCCGTGTGCGGCACCAGTACCAGTGGAGACTCTCAGCGGTGGACGAAGCCCCAGCGATCGACGGAGCTTGAGCAGATCCACGGTAGGTACGCTGACTCTCAGGCGATTTCATAAGACGGGTACCCGCTCTCACGCAACCCATGAGACCAAGGCTCAAGCTTGCAAGCGTTCCATGAGACCCACTCTCGAGCGTTCCATGAGACCCACTCTCCCAGCGATCCATGAGACCCGCAAGTGACTCAGGCGACTCTCAAGCGGCCGCCGAGCCCGCGCCCAGACCACAGCTAATTGCGGTGGCATGGCATGAGAAGAGATGGGCAGCGCGACGCCCCAGGCAGCCCAATAAGTCAAGTGCGCAGTGGACGTCACGGCGCGGCGCGTGCCGTGCCGCGATAAGACGGGGGTGCACTCCGGAAAGCCAATCAAGAGAAGTTGGGGACGACGCGCGAGAGGTGGGAGTGGAATCCGAAAAGTAGCGGTGGTAGCATAATCCTGTTGGCGACGCGAGCCCGCGTTGGGGACGCGAAGGTGAGGGGAGGAGAAGTTATCTGGGCTCCTCGGGGGGCTACGCGCAGTACAAAGTATGCATTCGATACATAGTAGAGAAGAGGAAGGGGTAGGGCGGGAGTTTGCTTGTTGACGTTCGGGAAGTGTGTCCGAATGACACGTGATATGCGCGTTGTATGTTGGCACAATGTTGGATCGTGGGAACCTTGTGGTAGGGTATGGGTATGGCGAGGAGGGAGACAGATTTCCACTGCTACGCGTCATCGAGGACGGCAACAATGCGAGGTTTCTTTTTTTTTTCTTTTTTCTTTTTGTTGAACGTCATATCCGTCTGAATCCACACTGTCCTGAGACGGAATCGTTCAAAGCTGAATCGGAGATACCAGCCGGTCACTGCACTGCGAGAGAAGACTGCGACGGTTTTTCGGAGATGAACGTGACTGAACCTGCGTGGCATTTTTTCGATCAGACAGAAGGCCCAACGAAGGTCCCTTGGTCTAGATCTTTAATCAAATATCCAATGCTCTTCGACTACGCAGCACAGTGCGTGTATGTAACATTGAGCAGTCCCACACAGTGATGTGGCCTGATATCCTGGCACACCATAGAAGAGCTGCAGCCGGTATCGAGGCTCGCTTGGATTCTGATGTTCCCAGCGTATCTGGCGAGGAGTCGCGTACCGGCAGATCGAAGGGGCCTCTGCCCGCGGATCCAGCTGAGGCGTGGGGGCTCTGGTACTTCTAGAAAACCCGGCTTGCAGAGGGAAATTGTATGGCGAATAGGCACATGGGGGCGCAGCTCGTCGACTGCTACGTAGTACAGTCAGTAGGCGAACTCGGTGAGGGTGAATTAGCATGGAAAAGACGTCCGCCGCCGGTAGAAAGATATAAACTCGGAGCGCAGTCGGACATTCGTTTACAGGTCGAACTGTAGTCAGAGAAGCCAGAGTACGCGCGCGGAGTGCTTGACTCGATCTAAACCGTTTTTGTTTGAGCCCGAAGTACAAACAGCCCCCGTTGAAACCATTCGTGGTTCCTGGTTCCTAGATTCCATAAATCCGGTTTGGGGCGACAGGAAGAGAGCATACAATTCGTGTAGCCGTAGATGTATTTTTAAAGAGTAGTGGCGAATTTTTGAAGCTGGCCATAAGCAGCAGTTAGATCAACGGAAGCTTCAGGTGGGACTTCCAGAAGTGCGGGAGCTGGGAGGACAAGTGCGCTGCGTCCGCGGGCAGAGGCAGGTTCCTTTGATCTGCTTGTGTGTATGGCATGCTCGCCCTACGCTCGTGGGGAAGTCACTCTTGCTGGCTGGATACTTTACGCTGTCGGAGTATGATGATCAGGACCCAAGCTTGACCTTCGACAGTTTCCCGTGAATTCGTGGTTACCAGGACAGCTCCGGTTGAATGCGTTGGCGCAATCCCTGAGAGTCCCGGAATTTCCTGGAATCCTTTCTCTGAACTGTAGGGGATATTCGGCTGTAGCCCCAGTCGAGACGTTCCTGGTAGACCAACGAGAGGATCGGAGCAGCGTATTCTTGTGGTCATAGAAAGAATAAAACTAGAGGCTTGTATAGTGTATAATGCAGGGAGAATAAGCGCCCGACGCCCAATTTTGTCGGGGCGCCGGTGACAGGACCTCAATCGCCAGAAGGCCCAAAGGCAGCACCTCCCAGGATTTCCAGAAGTGTCGGAGCTCAGCAAGACGTACTGCGTCCGCGGGAGATGCGCCACTCATTCAACGCGTTCCTTCGATGTGGGCAGACACTCGAAGTTTGGTCGACTGTCAATTAGCGGTTCTGCTGCATCCGATGGCAGAGGCGCGCAACCGCCGGTAATCTGTGCGCTCTCGACGTTGTTCGTTCACGGTTGTGCGTACGGGGACACAGAATCTTGGTTAGATACGATAAAATGGGCGGTGAAACTTTCGTGATCGGAATCCACCAAGCTTTCCCTGGTCTTCAATGGTTTCTCGGAAAATCGTGCCACACCAGAAAGGGCGGGGATCCTAATCCACTGTTCGCAGTTTACTCCAGACAGCGTCACTATGAAGCCGAAGAGAGTTTGCGGATCTGAGGGGGGTACTCTAGCCAAATGCCAGTCAAGACTTCACAAGTGCGGAAATTTGGGCAGCAGACACTGGCAGCCATTTATGTGTGTCGGCGAATACGCCACAGAAGTACATTAGCTAAGACTCGGAAGCGCAGAAGCCACAGGATGTCGAAGAAAATATTTCACTAGTGGATACGACTTGATCTGCGTTAGACTTGGGCCACTCATAGATTCGCCAGTTGCCTGAAGATTCGACCTTGTAATTTCTTAACCAAGAGTTTTGGAGGATTTCTGATATTCTTTTCGCGGCCTTCTGCTAGTGATAATCGGACCGAATATGTGAATTTTGCTTCAAGGTAAACCTCTAGTGAGCCAACTGTGACTTGCAGAGACTGACTCGGCGGAGACAAAAGACAAGCCGGAGCCGGGGCACGTGGTCGCTGTGCGAAAATTTGGTTCCGTCTGTATCCCCACTCAGGGGCCAAAATCGCCGCCTCTCCTCCCCAGCCCAACAGGCCCAACAGCCCTCCTCAACCCCCAGCGTCTACCAGGCCCTCCCCGCATTTTATCGCCTCTCTTTTCTCGCTTTCTCGTCTTGAATCGACAAGAGTCTGGCCTCTGACAAAGCACCCCTGTTAGCCGCCCCCGAAAGCGCAGACAGCTTTGAACCCATGGTACACATCCACAAGCTGCGCAAGATGGAGCAGCAGGCTATCGAAAGCGCCCGCGATGATGAGCAGTCTCAAGAACCCAGCGGGTCCGCCTCGGAACAGGTGCGTGGTGCCTTGCCGCGATGACGCTCGACTAACACTGAGCAGCAGCAGGAGGAGGCAGAGCCCTCCACCTCAAAGAGTGCAGAATCCGCCGAGCCACCCGTCGCGCCCTCTGGGCGCCCCCTCACGCGCTCGCTGACCGGGCGCGCGTCCAAGCCGCGTGCCCGCGACGACAGCTGGTACGAGCCGCCGAAGAAAAATGCCGCGGGCCGCAAAAAGGGGGGCAAGGCGCCGCGCAAGCGGCCCATCTCCGATGTCGAGCCCGATGACGAGCCTGAACCGGAGGCGGACGCGGTCCCGCCGCTCGCGAGTACACAGGCGGTCTTCGTCGACGCGTCTGGCGACCCCCTAAGTGCCGCGCAGGGCGCCGCGGAACCCCGCCCCGTGGGGCGCCAACGCACGAGCCTGCCCGTGCCAGTGCCGAACCTGATCAAGAAGAGCCGCGGGCGGCGCGTACCCGTGCGCACAGGGCCAACCGACGTCGAGGAGGCGCTCGCGAAGCGCATCCACGTCTGCCGCGTCGAGGGCTGCGGCAAGTGCTTTCACCGCGGCGAGCACCTCAAGCGCCACATCCGCTCCATCCACACGCACGAGAAGCGTGAGTCGTCCTCCCTGCATACATCGCCCTTTGTCAAGGGCTAACTAACAATGCCGCCTATAACAGCCTTCCCGTGCACGTACCCCTCATGCCACAAGTTCTTCAACCGGCACGACAACCTTCTACAGCACGTCAAGGTGCACCGTAACGATGACGGCGAGGCGGACGCCGAAGGCTCGCCCGAGGACGATGATTCGCGCTCCAGTTCTCCAATGCACAACGGCTTCAGCGCAGCGACGCACAACACCCTAAACGATATGACCGCAGCGACGCACACGGGCTTCGCGTACCCGCCGTTGCCGATGCTGTATCCACCTGCGGTAGTGTACGCGACGACCGGCATGACGGTCTCGTCGCTGCGCACGGAGGTGTCGGCGCTGCGCACGGAGAGCGTGTCGGACCTGCGCACGGAGATGCCTGAGACGCCAGCGCAGGGTGAGGAGGGGAGTGGGGTGCAGCACTATGGAGACGAGCAGCGGCAGTCGGAGGGGGGTGTGGGGCAGCACCAGTCGGAACAGCGGCAGCCGGAGGGTGGTGAGCACTACCACGAGGCTCAGCATCACCCCAATGTGGGCCAGCAGCAGCAGTACCCCGAGACGCAGCAGCACCAGCCCGAGGCGGACGCGGCGTACTACTCCACTGCGGCCGCGAACGTGGAAATGGCGCCGCCGCCGACGCAGGAACAGTATGCGCTCGTCGACGCGCAGGCGGGCGACATCGATGGTGCGCAGGTGGCAGGTGGGCTTGCCGGCACGCAGGAGTTCGTCGACCCGCAACCCGCTAGTATGATCGTCGGAACGCAAGAACTCATCGACCCACAGAGCAGTCATGCCCTCGCCGACCCACACCCCACCACCCTTCCCGCCCTCCTCGAAGCCCCTCACCCCGTTGCGGAGCAGCAGCCCCCTCCACTCCAAATAGAGGCACAGACGCCGCTGCCGTACCCACTCGCGCAGCAGCCGCAGGCGTACTACCGCCTGCGCACGCCGCCACACATGCGCACCCAGGACTGGACAGCGACATTCTGAGGGTTCTATCTGCACGGCCAATAGTGGATGGGCCCTCCTCGCTTCCTCTTTTTTGTGCTCCGCTCTCCCCTACTGTTCTTCCTATATATCGTTCTTGCTGGGATTCGTAGTCGGAAGTTCTTGCGGTGCATACGCATACGTATACTAAGCTGGGGTTCTTTCTATCTCAAATTCTTTTCGCGGTGTACATACATTGTCTGACGTTGTAGCTTTTGTGTCTAGTGTAATCAGCGGTGGGCGGGGGCGATGGTGGTGTCACGATACTTGGCTAGTGGGGTATCTAACGTTAATGTGTTCTGCTCTAGTCAATAGTATGGGTGTTGTCCACTCAATACACAGTCATTGCTGCCGGACCGTGGACATCGTGTCTTCTGTCGGGTCAGGCAGGCAGTGGGTAACCTCGGCGAGCGTCGGGACCCCGTCCAGGGTGGCGGCTCGGAGGACCGGTGTAGCCATGCGGATTGTCGAATGTGCACGGACCGTACGCGGAGCAGGCGACGAGTGGGATAGTGCGGAGACAGTGCTCGGCGACGCCGACGTCCTCTGGTGCGGGAGGACCGTGTGCCAGTGGTCGACTCGGAGGATCCTGCCATCGGTGGCGAGGAGCACGGCAGCTCGATCGCCACTGGATTGGATGCAAGAGCCCATAGAAGCGATTCAGAGGAGTATAAGGGATAGTTCTGCGCCGACCTGAGGGGATTGACGCCATTGGAATCGGATGCACTGAGGAGGCGGTTTTGGTGATTCCAGGCAGAAGTACTAGAGGTGTACTGCAGGTGAGCGTAGTATCGGTTAGCACGCTCTCAGATGCGACACAGGCGCCGGCGCCGAGAAAGTTTCAGCATTCCGATGCAGAGCAGCAGCAGGCCGTGCAAGAGGCTCAAGTCGTGGCGCGATCTTGGGCTTCTTGAGCAATGTGGCCCATGCAAATACGTGCCTCGCCGAGAATATCGGCCGAGGACAAGAGAGTCTTGCCACGGTGAACGTGCCGATAGTCGGAGCCGTTCGAACGGCCATCGCTTCATAGAGAGCGTAAATCGCTGCATCGAGAGCCCACATTCTTGCATGTCCCACAGCGACGATCTCGCGTACCTCGAGGCGGTCATTGCAACGTTGGACAGCGCATCGTTTGAAGTGGGGCGGTAAAATGGAAAGACTTGGGTACGAGCCCGCCCTGATCTTGGGCTATATGGAACCACATTTTGAGTGGGGTCGCCGTAAATACTTTTTCTGATCCGACGGTGGCCCTTGTGCCAATGCAAAGAAACTGACGCCAATGAGGGCATTTACAGGTAGGCACAGAAATTCATCCCGTAGCTTGAGAAGGGTTCTGTGAGGACAAGTGTAGGTCGGGGGAAGGTGGTTGAAGTGAGGAAGTCCGACAGTGGCTGTGTCTCATGGAACTTGATCCTAGAGCCATTGACCACTGACGTTCAAACGTTCAATGTTCGAGCTTTGTGTGTATCTAGATGTGCGTATGTCCCACTCCCTTGGTGCGTGAAATTATCACATTACGCCCAAATTCAATTTACAAGAGTCGTTGAACATTTTGTAGTTAGCTGGACGGGCGAATCTGATTCCAGCGACTCGATTATATTGTGAGTAGTTCACCCGTCGGACCGCCATATTACAATCAAGACTAATGACGCCTGGATCGATAGATTCATCGTTTAACTGAGCTGATGTCGATTCAGGATTGGTTGGACGCAGTAGTTTGGTAAGTACGAGATTTTTTGTTCAGAAAGAAGATGGAGTGTGAAGTACGTACTGCGACCTATTTTTCGACGGCATTAGAAATCGTCGCTACTGAACAAGTTTCTTTCTCAATCCAACATAGGCGGAACAGGCTGTTTCACCCCACACTATTTGAGACGGCGGGATCCGTGTTTTCACATTTTTCGGCACACCTTAGGGCAGTGGGACGGCATTGTATTTGGTGTGGGTGGTCATCGCCCTTATATCAGCAAGAATTCGTATAAAACCAGGAGTTGAAGTTCATGATGTTTGTACGGCTGATGAAAATCGAACGCTGCAGTGGCATGAAATGGAAGGATAAAAAGGTAGACAGAGTACTCCTCAAGGATATTCGTCTTCCCATCCACGTAACCTTTGCTTAGCCAGTGTCATCGGCAGTCGTTTCACATCCATTCCTAGACGAAGCAGATAGGGCGTGGCTTTGCCCAGATTTGAATTGGCGAAGTCGAGGATGCAGAGCGACAAAGTCGGCGACCTGTTTTGCCGAGACACCATCATCTTTACGATCGCAGAGTTGTCAGACTGATTATCATCTGGGGTAGTGCAAACTGAGATGGAATGCAACTCGGGGCATTGCGGGATACCATCAGTGTCGGACGGAATAGTAAGGTAGGATAAAAGACGGCGCGTGTCAGAGATGGGTGCTAGGCGCAGTTCACCAAGTCTCGGAGTAAGGGCCAAGATGGCTATGATGTCCATTGCAGGTATTTCCTCCGTAGAAGTGAATCTCCTCAATTGACAGGAAGACCGGCGTATAAAGGAAATGAGGTTTGAAGCTTGGAAGGAAACATAGATGTCATCCAACGCTGGCAACACTGCGAACCGGAGAAATCTCCCGTCCTCGATGTAGAGTTTGCGAAGGCACGGCAATTCTACCAATATTGAATCGGCGGAGGGCCGAGTCAGCCAAATTGATATTGGAACTTTATTTGTGAGAGACAGCTCCACAAGATTCTGCGCGGTTCTCAATCGATCGAGTCCACCAAAGTCAGGTATGCGCTGTTGCAGTCGCGTCAGTTGGACCCATGGAAGGAGCAGGGATGCTTTGCCAGAGATGCTGGCATCAATGAGCATTGGAGCGATCTCGAATGCACGACAAGTGCCGACACCGGTACTGTCGGCGAATTTCAGTTGCCGCAACGCAGGCACCTGTCCATGGATGCGATTTAAGATGGGGAGCATGGGGACTCCCATCTGCAGATCTGCCGTTCCCCAGCGGGTAGAGGCCTCCGCAAGTATCTTGAGTGCTGCGGCATCGGAAGAACTGAGTTGTATGGTGAGAGGATATGGATGGGAGCGTTCCAGATGCGCAGCGAGCATGCGTAACGGCACTCTGAAGTCGATATCTGACCAGACGAATGGTAGAGAAAGACTGATGGCGCGCCATCCGCTGCAGACGTAGCTGAGGACCCAGGGGCACCGATTGACAGCGCGACGACGTGGTTTATCGGGAATAGTCCAAGAAAATATCTGCCTCCAGACTTCGACTGGCGTACGTCGAACGGCAGACAAAAGCGCAGTACCTCGATGAACATGATCAGCAGCGTACTTGCGCTTCCGTTGAAGCTTGTCGAGCATTTCTTTGAGGGCGGCTATCATTTGGTCAAGGTTTGCGATGCGAACATATCCGGCCATGAGGCCCTCATGAATCTTGTCTGTTTCCACCTCAGATGGTGCATTGTTTGTGGTCAGCAGCCGGTGGGGTAAAGATGGTAAATTCGACGGGAATGAGCACTCGCTACACTCAGGTTGTATGAAGCCACAGTTCGAGCACTGTCAGTGGTTCCACGTCAAATAGTTCTGCCAACTGAAGACACTGGAGGGAAAAGTAAAGAGACTCACCCTATGGTGCATCTTTCCTTTTCACCTTAGAAAAGGAGGGGGGCGTAACAAATCCAAGACTCGCGATACCACAACTGACATAAACAACCGATGTCATGTACACCACTTGCTTCAAGCCTTCAACCCACTCCCCCAAGTGTTCAGAATTGATAACAAAGTGTGCGACGATCTCGTCCCCTTTTTTTTCCAATCAATTACTGATTTCAATTTTGTGTCAATTTTTCTGCAGCCTCATTGACGACTCCCACTTTGCTCCCACTTGAAGAAAAAATTTCACCGAGCCAGTTTCGATGACAACCTCGAATCATTGAGAACCCTGCTTAAATGCGGTTCCATGCAGCCTGGCCTCGGGCTCAGAGAGAACTCATACCCAAGTCCTCGCGCTTTGCCGCGCCACCCAGCGAAGTCTGAATCACCCATCGCACACTTCCACAACCTTCATGTCCTCGAGGGCCGCGCGTCATCCTTTGCACCAACCTGTTCTGCACGCGACTTTCCCCGACCGAGGGCAGCCGTCTACCCCGTTCGCGCGATCCAATCCGCCTGGGGCAGCGAAGCCGCAAGCGCCCAATGTCTCTGCTCGCTTAGGACCGTACTGGCAATCCTCCTCTGAGCCAGTTCATTGACATTCCACAAGCTCATGAAGTACGAGGAAAGCGCGGGGGCGGCAACTCGGGGAGCGGAGGCATACATTATTTATCGAGGGCCCGCCGTCTTGAGTGCCGCAGAGTCGTGCCTTTTCATGACAATAGGGTTGTACCAGTAGACTCGCCCTTTCCCTTTCTTATCCCACCGACTCACTTGCTCTCCTATCCAGCATCTCGCATACCCGCCGCCGTAGATGCACACTCCTGTGCCAACACCACCTCCATTCCGCTACGCTACAGCGCGATTTCCTCTTAACGCACCGCACCCGCGGTTCCCTGTCCTTGAATTCGTCCTCGCCCACCACATCGTGTGTAATTGCGCCGATAGGGCGATTTGGGAGGTGTCTACCCGCAGAGAGCGGGTGCACACGAGTCAGGCCACCGCGTCGATGTGACCAACGCGAGTGGCCCGCTGTGGCTGTCCCGCGTGCCAGCCACTCGCCCCGACCAGATGCAGACGTGCCATCTCCTCCGAGTCGACTTGGTCTCGTGCGCACCAGCAGCACCGACTCGGCCTCGTTTCGGCTCTCAGAGCGTGCTGCCACTGGCTCGGAGTCGGCTTGGGCCTAGGCATGGTGGGTGGGAGAAGGTGGGAAGACAAAGTGTGCCACGTCAGTGTCGGCGGGAAATGTTGTTGGGGAAATGTCCGGGGTGTGAGAAGGCAGCTTGTTCCGAGCCCGGCTTAAACGTACTGAATGACAAAGACTCAAGATTTTGGGGGGAGAGAAAGCAGCTTACTGTACGGGCGTGTATGTAGGCAATGGCCGAGGGAGTGTTACGGTGTGTTGCTAGCCTTTTATAGTAATCAAATTACTATAAAAGGCAAATTTGTAAGCAAAAAAACGCTCCGTTACGCGTTACCATACACGCCGGTACAGTACGCAAAAAGCGATGACAAGAATGTGATCCTCAAAATCAGAGTCAGGGGCTATAAGAACCCGCTAGCGGGAATACGCGACTACCTGCCGTTCTCCAATTGCCATGAAAGTTGCAATCGCTGGGGCCACCGCCGGGGTGGGCCGCTGTATCGCGGAATCCATCTTGAAGTGCGGAACCCACACTCTCATCGTTCTCAGCCGTAATGCTATTCCCGCTCTTTCCGAGCAGGGAGCCATCGTCTGCACGGTCTCATATACCTCACCTGAAAGTCTGGTAGCCGCCCTCGCAGGTGTGCATACCGTGATCAGTGCGATCGGAGATCACAGTCGTTCTGCTGAGGCACAAATCACCCTCGTCCATGCCGCTGTATCTGCCAAAGTAACTCGCTTCATACCAAGCGGATGGTCTGGGACGGACGGCGGAAAAGGCGATATTGTGGAGCTGTATCGCTACAAACAGCCCGTTCTCGATGCTCTTCGCCAAAGCACTCTGCAGTGGAGTCATCCGGAGAACGGAATCTTGCTCAATTATCTTGCCACACCCACGAAAGGCATCGGACCTCTAAAGCCGTTGAAATTTTGGATTGACATCGAAAACTGCAAGGCTACCCTTCCAGGTGATGGAAACCAGAAGCTGGCCTACACTGCCGTCGAAGATGTCAGAGAGTTTGTTGCCAAGGCATTAGATGTTCCCGGGGAGTGGCCCAGCACTCTTAAAATTGTCGGGGCCACCATAACCCAGAACGAGCTCATCACAATTGCAGAGGGGGTCCGAGGTAAGTGAACTATGACCTTGTTTTATAGCTCATTGCATCGTTGTAGGGAAACGATTTGATGTGGTGTAGTATAAGACTGCTAAAGAACTGACTCAGGAATTGGTCCCAAATCCGCCGTCGATGTATGTCAACATGACGACTCATCTGAGTCTGGCTCTTCTCGACGGCCGATTCAGTTTTCCACGAGCACCTCCTTTTCTCGTGCTTCCGTGTCCTCTTCCAAAGGAAAGGAGAAGGAGCGGCCAGATGCCAGCTCATCGTCTGCCGGGCCGCCCGCTTCGGCGAACACCTTTGCTTACTTTCAGCTCGGCCTGTCTCCTCTGCCGGCCTCAGAAACGGCAGGTCAAGCTCGGACTCGCCACAGCGAGAACGAGATTGCTATGGTCAACACGATCCAATGGCTTAGCGACACGCAGGCTTCTCAGGACCGCATTGCGCGTGAGCGCCACGAAGAGCAAACACTACTCATTCAGGACTGCCGGGTCAGTGCCTCCACGGAATACTCTGAGCTAAGATCCGTGCAGATGGCAGACCACGTCGCCCTGTCCAGCCTGGTTACCGCAATCAACGGTTTGCGTGGGGATGTCAACACATTGCGGACAGCCACGATTACCCCGCAGCCTGCGCGCTACGTTGCTCCCCTTCCTCCCCTCCTCGACGAGCGCTCCAATCAGTTGTACCTGGCTCGCTCTAGTGGCGTGGCGGGGCCGCCGCCATCGGAGGCTTCGTCCTCAGCGCCCTACTCGCACCCTCATCCATCATTTGACAGGGAGAGTGCGCCCCCGGCTAAACGCCAGCGTATGACTGTGCCCCAGGATGGCGATAACTATGATGTCTGGTTCTATGACGTTGCCCCTGGTGGGGAACCACGCGATATCGCAAGGGCGGCCATGCAGGCGATTCCTCACCTTACAGCGGGGTCCTTTATCAACGCCATTCGCATCCGCAACAGGGCAGGCACCATCAGCATTCGTTTCCGCACCCGTCCCTTGGCGCTCACGTTCATTGACGCCATCGAGAACTGCCCTCCCCCTAACTTTGACAGTCTTCACGCTTGCTGGGCACCTGCAGCTGTTGATCCCATTGCGGTCATCAGGGGTGAAGGCTACTCGAACCGCTCTGGGTAGAATATTTACTCCGCTGCTCTTATATATTTCTTACGCTGGCCGTTGTATATTTTGTTAGTGTCTGTATCTCCGCCTGGAATATAAAGGGCAACTTAGCATTGAAAATTGGCACTCTCGACTTTAGGGCGCTGATCCTAGCCAACGACATTACATCAGGAAAAGCCCCCTCAGCTAATTTCGCGAAACTTAGGGAAAACTTGGTGAAGTTTTGCCAAATTTACCAAAATTATCCACCTTACGCCGACTAGGTGAAATTAAGTGTAATTAAGTTGTTGATTCAAAATGTGGCGAAGTTTTCCCAAAATTATCCTTCCTTAGACCAGGATTAAACCTTGGTTTTCCGGCTACTTTTCAGGTAGTTCTCATCATATACGTCACATCAGACAAGAGGGTGGTGGACAGAATAGATTCACAACGATCTAATTATCAAGTACATATCGAACTAACTCTAGCAGGAACATGAATGTGTAAGTGAAGGCACGGAACGGACAAGGAAGATGCCGGGGGAGTATGCGGGGCAAAGAGGAAGGTTGCACGTTGGGCGGGAGGGGGGTCATCGAGAATCCGTGCGGCGTGGTAATTGGAGGAACTTGCACACAGTGCTTGGCATCTCAAGTTGGAGACTACGACGACGGGGCCAGAGGTCTTTGTTCTTGGGAAGTACTTGGGACGCGAAGGGGAAGTCAAGAAAGTGTGGAGGATGTGAATGGAACCTTGAGGGTCGGGAAGGCGGTTGTAGGCGGACGGGGGACATCGCAGAGGGGGAGACAACAGCATTAGGAATACGAGAGCCCTGTTGAAGCGCGGGATGCTTGCAATCGAGACAGGAAGGACGGCTTGAGGAGAGCCGGCAAAAAGTGGCCGGGACAGTGACGAGGCCGGGACAGCGGCGAGGAGGGATGCGGGGACATCGGCGACGAAGGATGCTTGCTGTGTAACGAGTAAAGAGGAGGTCGGAGGGCTTGAAGACGAAGACGGTGGCTTCGGGCGACTTGGATAGCGGGGGAAGGTGGGGGGAAAGGAAGAAAGGCGTTGACGTGGCGACATCAACCGTCTGATATAAATATGCTGGCCAAAGATTGCCGAGAGAAACTTACACGCTGTCCCCGAACCGCTCCGACGGAGTCCGACGGCGGAGCGGCAAATTTTGATGGTGTTTCAAAAATCATCTAAGTCCCAATGTCGTTGCTCCTCCCCAAGTACTACACTCTCCTGATACTGATACAACTGTCACAGAAGCTCTACATCCTTCCAACCCCTTCTCGACCTGCCAGTGCAGCACCAACTGACCTCAAAGTGAATCAGAGCAGTCAATAAACTCGGATGGATGTTGCTTCGCAAAGGAACAAGGTTTTAACAAACCAACCATGAGGAAAAACCACATCATAATCTACCCCGAATTTCACAAAACTTCGCCTAAGCTGACACCGCATCATACGATTAGGTGAAACTTGCCGAAACTTCGCCTAATTTTGCGAAATTAGACCTAGTTCCGCGAGATTATGCTGGGTCAGTATAATTGGGGGAAAGTTTCGGATAATTAGCTCGGGAGGATTTTCCTGATGTACCATATTTCAGGAGACGTTCATGCATCCAGGTCAAGATGCAACGCTACCGCTACCCCCTGGCTATGTCATCGTGTCGATGCCCCGCCCAAACAGGCCCGGATTACAACCCCAGGGCGGTGGTGTCGCCGCTGTAATAAAGGCGACACTGTCCTTCAGCGTGTGTACCCACCTTTGTGGACCTGATCTCTTGGTGCTGGACTGCGGAACTTTCTTTGTCATCGGCTCGTACCTACTGCCGGACAGGACGCGGTGGGAGGAATGGACGGATATCTGCCCCGAGGAGAGGTTGGCGGCGGCCGTGACATTCTGCTCAGCCAATCCGTTAAAACCGCTATACTGGATGGGTGACCTCAATGCTCGAACAAGGGCCGAGTCTCCGCTCAACTCAGAACTGATACGTTCATCGGAGGATGTTAAACCGGTGAATACACGGGGCACGAGGTTGCTCGACCTTTGCGGAGATTCGCGGCTCTCGATAATGAACGGGTCGGAATATGACCGGGATGGCTGCGCCGTCTATACATCGATTCAGCCAATGGGGAAGAGTGTGATCGACTACGCAATAGTCTCTAACAGTGGCTTGGAGTACGTGGAGCAGAAAGGTTTCAATGTGAGCGCGCAATGTGGCTGGTCAGACCATAAGCCCACTACATTGCGGCTGAATATTCCTCTCCCCGGCGGGGAAAACATCGCAAGGGCGCCAGCGGTGCCTCCAACTCCTGCTGCCCCTCCTCCCTCACGTCTGGATCGGATGGTTGACGAGGCGTTGGTGTTGGCGAGATCGGCTGCGGAACAGACGCGGCACTTCTATGGGGCTGCTATGTCCAGCTCGCCCCCACTCACGGCATATATCGCGTCGTCGTGCGTGTCTGCGGGCAAGCCAAATGCACGCGCTGGTTGTGGTGTATATTGGGGCCCAGAAAGCCGGTGGAACAGAGCTACATTGGTCCCAGGTGTGCAAACAGATGCGAGGGCAGCTTTGTTTGCGGTAACCGAGGCATTGCAATCAGCTCCAGAGGATCGCACATTGACTATCTACTCCACATCTCAGTTCGTCATTCGTTCCTTCGCCTACTGGGTAGGCCCGTATTACACGCAAGGATGGCCATGCAAGAACGCAGACCTTGTCAAAGTAACAGCGGAGCTCATCCGTGGTCGCTCGGCGGCCGTTGAATTTCGCTACGTAGCATCAGGCTCTGTAAACAGTCATGCACGAGGGGCTCACGCGCTGGCGAATAACACCGCCAGGCAGCCGAATCTCCCAGCGGCCTGCGTCCCGTCTGCTCCGGTGGAACATGAATCACGGCGGGTGCAAGCAACGGAGGTGCATTTCACTGCAGTGGCAAAGGTCACTACGAGTCTACCAGAGGAACTGCCGGCGAAAATCATACCTGTACAGGTGACGGATGCAGACTTGGGGCCGGACCCAGACAGCCATCGGCGACGGCAAAGGGAACACGAGTTGCAGCGTGAGACCCTGCAGGCATTGCTTAATGTTATCAGCGGTGCTGAATATTGGGAACTGGTCCGGAGATGGACTGACCCGAAGCCACGCTCGGCGCAAGTGTCAGCGGCCCAGCTACAGGCTATTTTCGAGACACGCCTCAACCCTCCGGAGATAATACCCGAGGAATTCGATCTGGATGCACGTCGCATGAACCAGCTGCTTGCAGATGCTTTACCGTCTCGAACAATGGATAGGACAGCAGAACATAGCTTCTCTCGACCTTTTACTATAAAAGAGATGGAGGACATCAAGGTGCATGTCAAAAAGCATAACATCAAGAGCGCGAGCGGTATCGATCGTGTCTCGTACCGTAAAATCCTGGAAATACCCAACGATGTCCTGGTGAAGCTGTTTCAGGCAAGTACCGGAGACAGTGGGTATCTTACCTGAACTAATTGAGGCTGTAGACCTGCGTGGACAGTCAAGACGCTCCACATAAGTGGCTGACAACGATTCTCGTTGGGATCCTCAAGGATGGGAAAGCAAGTACCAATCCAGATGGATATCGTCTTGTCGGCCTGGAGTGTTGCCTACTGAAGGTGCTGACACTCCTGATCGACGTGCGGCTGCAGGAATGGGCTACGATCAACAACATTGTCCCTGACTCCCAAAATGGCTTCCGGAGGACGTACCGCACCAATAACAACTCGTTTATCCTGCGGAGTGCGATAGAGAAAGCTTGGTCCCAAGGGCAGTCACTGTACGTCGTGTTTGTCGACCTCAAAAATGTGTTCCCGGCTACCGACCTGCCGACCTTGTGGGCGAAGTTGTACCGTGCTGGCGTCTCGGGACCTCTATTCGACTGGCTGAGGATGATCTATGCGAGGATGATTTACATCGTCAAGCATGGTGGAGCGTACTCCGAGTCCTTTAGGTCTTTGATTGGAGTGCTCACCGGGGACTCTGCTTCACCGGGTCTTTGGAACGTGTACTTCGCCGATCTGTCCCAACAGTTTCCATCCGACCCCGATGATATTGTATTGGCCGGTACACCCATCTCGCACATCAAACACGCGGACGACGTGGCGTTGTTCTCCACTACCCCTGCAGGCATGCAGCGGAGGGTGAACTCGTTCATGTCCTGGTGCAGCGCCAACTCGATGGTGATTAGCGTGGATAAAACGAAGTGGATGGTTTTTGGTCCCTTTCCCCGAGTCACACCTTCCATTTACATCAACAACCGCGCTATCGCCCTTGTACACGAGTACAAGTATGTTGGCGTCTGGGTCACCTCAGTTAAACGGCACATTTTCACAAAACAGTATTCTGTAAAGGCGTCGAAGGCTTGCGGTATCGCCCACTCTAGCTTCTCCGTCGATTCAATGATCGGAACATTGCCGCCGAAGGAAGGCCTTCAGCTGTACATGGCAAGAGTGGATCCTCATCTGACGTCGGCTTGTGAGGTGGTATTGGATGTTAATCCCGCGCTGATGATGATACTGGAGAAGCCTCAGAAATTGTTCCTGAGACGGCTCCTCGGTCTTAATCCGCGTTGCATGCGAGCTATTCTTTTCACTGAAACTGGACTGCTTCCGACTCGCCGCGCTGGGACATATCTCTTGGGCCCTGGATTTGCGGTCGATCCTCGCTGGCCTTCCCATACCCGTTGCTTGCACACACGCTCAGCTCGAATCTGTTGAAGGGATAGACGCTATAATTGTGGACGTTACGACCTCCTGCGAAACGTCCCTGCAGGCTGAGATTTGCGATTCGGTGAAAACGTGTCATCTTCGTAATCGCATGGAAACGGATGAGAACGGGGAGTTGACCACGGTTGTACTTCGCTTCAGACATTACCTTCGAATCATCAATGTTGCGCACCGGAAGGCGTTTACACGCTTCTTGGTTTCGGATCATAACTTGGCGGTCGAAGGTCTGCGACACACGGATCGTTATCGGAAGTATTATATTCCTCGAGAATGACGATTGTGTAGGTTCTGCCAGATGGATGTCGAGGATGAAGTCCACGCAACCCTGGTATGTACGGGAGAGCCTAATCTGACTCCTTTGCGGGCAGCGTTTCTGCGCGATGCCTTTGCTTTGCAACCGGCGCTACGTCCGATGGCTACGCAGTCAGCGGACGAGTTCCTCGCACACATTCTTCTAGATCACGTGGTTGCGTCGCGTCTTGCAAGATTTGTGTACGACGTTCTGCGGGTTTTCGAAGGGGCAGAAATGTGGGTTCCACCGGAGAACTTCCACCTTCGTTAAAGAGGATTGGAGTCTAGTTTATGTGCTTATTACGTGTTTCTAATTGAAGTCGCGAGACGGGTCGCTTAGATGTTCGTTGCTTTCTGGACAACAGTGATTTATGTGATGAGCAAGGGAACTTGCTAATCACTCCTGGGTTCAGCATTGACCAGGTTGGCACTGTAGATGTTCTGCTCTTGGTTTACCCACAAGGGCCGGGAAGGTGATGCATGTAAGACGGGTTAGTTCACAACGATGAAGATTAGATACATCCGTAGCATACATTGACGTCTTGTGTATGTAGTACGGGCCCCGGCTGTTTCAATTTGGGACCGCTTGCCGGCAATCCTCCTCCTCCTCCTCCTCCTCCACCCAATTTCAACTCCGAAATCTCCCATACATTTGTGCAGCCCTCTGATTTTGTACAGAAGTGGTGGGGAAATGTTCAATAGATTAGTGCTGCGTTGCAACTTCTTCCTACTAGTAGTATTGGGTCTTGCTCTCTCGATGTAATCTTCTTCAGCCTCTTGCTCCCGTTGATAACCCTTAAATATCAAAAAAGTCGGAGCAGTGGTTGTAAGTCCATCCAGACACACCCGCACAGCCACCATTCGACAACCTGGTCCAAAAATGCGAAAATATAATATCACCTGTCAACACGTGATGGAAAACTGCCTCCATTGTTGTCTAATGTACCCTCGGGCGGCGCGCCCGGGCGACAAAAGGCTCCGCCCTGTCCTCGCCCTCAAAATGGTTGTTCCGATCCCACTCAACATGCACCCCCGCGTCCGAAAGCATCTGTAGCTTGCTCAGCACGTTCTTGCAGAACTCCGCGGTGACCGTCCGGATCGGTGTATCGTTCTCCGTGCGCCAGCCCAGGAGTTTCATCAGACTCGGGATGATGGCGGGGATGTCGAAGGCTGTGTTCACGAAGCCGAGCGTGTGCAGCGCGGGGAGCAGCACGAGCTTGTATTCCAGGGCGTTGCTGCCTTCGGCGGGGGGCGGCGCGGGGACGGTGAGGAGGGAGAGGATGGTGCTGGCCCACTCGTACTGGATGCCCCTGAGCATGTGGACGGCGGGGAAGAGGAGCAAGATGTCCCGCCAGTCTTCTTCGGAGCCATGAATCCAATGTGACGGCAGCGGACAGTTACATAGCGGCGTGCCCAAGTCCAGAGAGACAATGTCGGAGGTGGGGAACACATCGAGGACTTGTTGCGCTAACCCGAAACCAGGTACTTCGGGCACGAACGCTAGGTAGAATTCACAATCCTGTGAGTCTGGAGACACGTCGCCCTTCTCATCGGTGGAGGCCCTGAATTTGAGTCCGTTATTCCACGAGATGCCCAGCGACTGGAGCTTGTGTTCCTGAGGCAGTTTCTTCAGGTTCAGCCCGATCGTGTCCACCAGCAGCGAGAATCCAATAGAGTCCGGAAGCGCGTGGCATGTGATTTCGAGGCAGGGCGTCGGTGGAAAGATAAGGTGGCTTAGCATGTCTGAGCAATCCTCGATGGTTGTGTCCAACGCAAGCGAGGAAAGGTGGTCAAGGTGGACGATGGGTAGTTTGTCACTGGGGCCTCGTGGTACAGAGAAGCAGTGAGACAGAGAGAGGACCTCGAGGAGCGGGAGAGATTCAAGAACACAGAGCCACCGGAAGACCGAAAAGGCACAATCGAGCGGTACTTCGTCGACAGACAAGTACGTGAGGTTCTGAAGAAGCTGAGAGTCATGTGGTACGATACACCCAGAGAGCTCGAGTTCTCGCAGCCGTGGAGTTTCGCCGCCGAAAATCAAGGGGGACAGGTCGACACGGGAGCGCTCGCATTCAAGGCGCAGCACCTCGAGTGTGGGCGCCGGATTCGCCAGGAGGTGCGAAAGCTCGCCGAATTGATATGCTTGAAATCCGAGGTCTAAGCTCTGGATGCGGGAGAGGTGTTCCAGGGCATGCTGGACGTTCCCGAGGGCGCGGCGGCAGCGCAAGCTCGCCTGGACGATGAGCGGGGTCGCCTTCGAGCGCCTCAGAGACTCGTCCACCTTCTGCAGCGCGTCCGACGAGAAATCGATGTAGCTCCATAGACTCGCGCAGCCCAGCGCGACAGCGCGCCAGTGGTGGCACACGCCAGTCGTCACCTCTCTGACCTCCGCGGCCGAGACGTACGCGGAGTCACCTGCGGAGACGCGGGAGTAGGCTGCAATTATGAGGAATATCTCCGAGAGCAGCTCGGGCGATAGCTTGGAGAAGGGCGCGTTGGGCCGCGTATCAATGGCGGAGATCGCCTTAAGCAGAGTGACGCTCGTTTAGGAGAGCGGCGGCATCCAGAGGAAGAGAGTGGAGACAAGATACTCTGGGGGGGCCTTAATCAGGACGCGTCTGGGGGACGATAAAACGGGCGGAACTCACATGGCCACGATTGCCATCTTTACCGCTCGCCGTGTATTAGGCGAAGTATGCTGTCGATCCTCCTTTTTTGAAGACAAGAGACGCGTAGAATCAAGAAGAGTTGAGCGCTGAGGCAAGTCCGTATCGTCGTGAAGAGGTCGTAACTTACAGAGGGAGACAAACGCCACAGGATTAGGCAAAGCCAAACAGCCCAATCAAGAAAACTGTCGTTTAACAGAGAGCGAGATTGACGCGCGCACCGCGCTTGCGTCAAATATGTAATACAGATATAAATTCGGTTGCTACATATACCCTAACTATCGACGTCTTCGCCCGACTAAACGCACACGCCGCGTCGCTGCCGCGCTCAAACACCATCCCCGCTGACCCCTCGCCTCAAGCACCATTGTACTTGACGACAAACAGCCCGCGCTCGATCGAGTTGATTACGATGTACCCGCTCGCAAAGTACGGGTACACCGACCACGAGCCGGTGAACGTCGCCTCCCCGCCGACGTCGTCGTCCTCTGGGTGCACTACAAAGCAGGTGAATAAATAACGGAACCGATGGATAGACAGGCAGATGGGGGTGGACGTACCATCGAAGAACGCGACCTCGCGGAAGGCGCCGCCAGTGGGGTCCGCTGCAACGCTGCTGACGTCGACGACGCGCAGCCCGCTGCCGTAGTTGCTTTCGTACGCCCAACCGTTCTGAATCATCCGGCCAATCAGTATTGTGGGGGTGTGGATTAGGAATAGGAATAGAAGCGTACGTGGACGTAGAGGTTGTGGTCAATCGACTTGACGGGTGAGCTGTAGTGCCCCGTGAGCACGGGCTTCTCGAGGTCCTGGATGTTCCAGATGTACGTGACGGTGTGCGAGTTGTTCGCCCATCCTGCGCCGCCATCAGGATCAGCTACCCGCTCCAAAATCAAATGAGGAATACGCACCGCGCTTGTACACCTCGTCCAGCTCGTCGTCGAGGAGGAGGTAAGACTGGTTGCGCTCGTCGACGACCCAGCCCTGGTGCGAGTAGCTGACGCCGTAGTACGGCGTCGTCGAGATGACGAGCGCCTCCGCGGGGTCGGTGATGTTGTAGATCGTGAACGAATCCTCGTTGAACGCGTAGCACACGTCCGTGCCGACGTACGCGGTGTGCGGGCCGTAGTATGTCAGGCACTGTGCGCTGGACACAGGTATATATTAGTTATCGATGTTAGACGCGCGGGAGGATAAACGCACTCGTGTACGTAGCCGTCGGCGCCGGCGCAGCCCGCGCTCGTTGGGTTGGTGGGGTCAGTAACGTCCACGAAGATGAGTCCGGCGGCACAGGAGCTGTCGCGCGCGTGAGAGAGCCGGGTATGAGAGGAGCCTAGACGGCTTACTGGTTTCGGGGGATCGAGCCAACCGCGATGATGAGATTCTTCGACCCGTGGGCGACGATGTTGTGGGAGGCACCGAGCGGGAGGGAGTCGTAGTGCGCGGCCATGTCGCTCTGGATGCTGAATTCATTGGGACTTGTAACCAAGGATGCGTCCAGGAGCTGCGCGCAGAATTTAGTATTATAACCCGCTTAACTATGATATAACGTACTTTTAGGAGGTCAAAGACCTGGATGCCGTGGCCGAGCGCTTCGCTCCCGATGTAGGCGTAGTTTCCGACAACCTTGATGTCTCTCCAGATGCTGTCATGCGTCTGCGTTGGAAGACGGCCCAAGTATACGATCTGCCCCGTCGGCAGTATCTCGGCGAACGCAGTCCCGTCCGTCTGGCCGATAATGGCAAACTCGCGCGTCACACCGCTCTCGCTGTACGACCACCCCCAGATGTCGTTCCCGAACTCGGTCGTGCTGCCGAGCTCCGCGTGCGGGGTGAACGAGTACATGTCCAGGTTATTGCACGCGAACGTGTTCCCCTCCTCGGTGCCCGCGTAGCCCTCCACACAGGGCGTGTACTCGGTAATGGCGCGCATCCCCAATAGACTCGTCTTGTCCGCCGCCATCTTGGCAACGGAGGCGGTCATGAGCTCCATCATGAGCCCATGGACCTCTCCCGACGCGTATGCGTCGGCGTGCGCCAGGGGTACATGTACAAATACGTGCTCGTCGCCGCGGTTGTGGATTTCGTCGCTCGGTAGGGCCAAAGCCAAGGGGAGGAGGGCCAGGACAGCACTGGTGAGCCTTGTCATGGTAGTGGAACGGAGCAGAGGGTGCACCGATACAACACCGATAAGGACTGCGCTTGGATTGCGCTATCAAGGTGCCATCAAATCGGCACGCGGTGTCTTCCCTTCATTGAGGCGCTTTAGCTTCACGGTAAGTTTATGAATAGCACCACGTCGGACTCGAGTTCACAGTCGTAGAAAAAATGCATGAGAAACCAAGTTAGAAGGGAGACAAGACGATTACAGAGGGAGAGTAAGGAGAGGTATTTGTGGTTGTTGGTCAACAGCTTCGGCGGCTCATTTCTTACCTATTTCTTACTTTAAGTTATCAACGTTGCGTCTAACCGGCAATGGAAAAACTGGAGGTACTCGCATCTGTTTCTAGGGTATGTTCCGGTCGCAGAATATAGCATGCAAAACTCACCGTCATAAGTAATCAGTTGAGCGAGAACGTTGTACGGGTACTAGGCCAGGTAAGACCTGCGCATAACCTTTGAGATTAATCCAACCCGGACCAGAATCCCGGCAAGTTCACTCTGCAAGGTGATCCAGAATACTGCTCGTGAGGAGGAAGATACCGAGTCATGTTCATAGGGACCAACACTTACATTATCGGGAGGCAAAGGCCCTTTACGCTCATTGACACGGGTGAAGGTCGTGAAGAATACGCTCCGATCCTCGAATCTGCCCTGCGAGACGCCGCAACCCGAGAGAATTCAGACCCAGGCGATTTGGACGTTTCCGACATCGTGATCTCGCACTGGCATCACGATCATGTCGGTGGTTTGCCAGCTGTCTTGTCCCTCCTCAGGCGGCTGTGGGACGAGAGAAACGTCTCTGCCGCCTTCAAACCTCCGCGGTTGCATAAATTCCCTGAACTAGTGGCACTTGTCTCGCCAAACTCCCACAACACCCTCCCGACGATTCTGGAATCTCTGCCCCCTGGTTCGTACACCCCGAGCCCAGAGGGCAATGCCTTCCACGATCTACACGACGCCCAAACTATTTCTCCGTCCTCCCAACTGCGCGTCCTGCATACCCCCGGACACACCGTGGACTCCATCTGCCTCCACGTACCCCAGGACAACGCCCTCTACACCGCGGACACCGTCCTCGGCCAGGGAACAGCCGTCTTCGAGGACCTCGCGGCGTACATCTCTAGCCTGCGCAGGATGCTGGACTTTGGCAGAGAGCATAAATACACCATTCTCTACCCCGGACACGGGCCCGTCGTCGCAGACGGGGAGCTGGTTATCTCGACTTACATCAAGCACCGCCTGGAGCGAGAGGCTCAGATCCTGTCTGCACTCAAATCACCGCCCCCTGCGGCGTCGGCAGCCAGCCATCCTTGGACTACGTGGACGCTCGTCGCCACCATCTACGCTGCGTATCCGGAATCACTATGGCTTCCTGCAGCCCACGGTGTCGATCTGCATTTGAAGAAACTGGAGGGCGAGGGCATCGTGAAGCGGGTTGGTGGGGAAGGGAAGGACACGAGCTGGGTGTTCACGGATGGTAATTGAGTGTATCTGTGGGATGTATTACAATGATGAGGTGCGACGACGAAGTACAAATAATGTGTGCAAAAATAAGGGGTAGAACAATGAGAACGGAAGCACAAGGAGGCAACACGATAAGGAGTCGAGCAGTCGAGAACGCGAAATTTTCAGGCATCGTCTGTCATAATGGCGAAAAACTCCTGCTCGTTAATCTCCCCATCCTGATCTAGGTCGAACTCCTCTATCATGGCTTGTCTGAAGCACGTCCGTGAGCAGATACATCCGGTGGTGCTCGTGTGGAGTAGAAAAAGCTCACAATTCGTCGTCCTCCAGTCGGTCGCCAATCTCCTTTGCCACACGCCCGTAAATTCCGCAGAGAAATCTTGCCTGTACCGTCGTCATCAAACAGCTGGAAGGCGCGCCGTATCTCGTCCATCGGGTCCCGCGCAAGTATCCGTTCGCTCACTACACGCCGCAAATCAGCACTGGAGACACGGACGGAGAACGCGACACACTGATTTTAGCGAAATCCTCAAAGTCCATGAGCCCCTGCCCGACTTGTCGTGGTCCCGCAGGATCTTCAGCACCTCTGCCTTCTTCATATCGAAACCCAGCGCGCGCATCGCGACTTTGAGCTCGTGGTAGTCCACAGCACCGTCCTTGTCCGTGTCGAAGAGTTCGAAGGCTTCTTTGATCTCTTGCTTTTGCTCGTCAGTGAGCTCGGGACGCGAATGGGTCCGTCGCTTGGCCTTTTGCGCTGCGGAGGAGGCGTACATGGTGGAGGTTGCAGACGCGTCGTATGGTGTTGTTTGCTACTGGACAAGCTGATGCAAGCACTTGAGCACCGCCTTTCGAAATTCCGTTTTGGGAACTGCGACTCTTTGGAAGCTTTTTGGAAGCAACGGCCTACCACGCAACAAAGTTGATCCAGCTGCCGTCCCAGGAAGGACCGATCCTTGTCCGCGTGGCGAATTCTGAGTCTTAAGGCATGAAAACCCGGATGTACTTAAACCTACTTGTGGCTCGTCACAGTGGTCTAGTCCAAGTCAAGCCAGTTAGTAGATGTTAGAACGTTAGATCCCACTAGTTTGCAATTTCTTCATTGAGGTTGCGTCAGCTTGCATATCTTGACGAAAGCAGGCTTCGATTTTTAATATTCGGTGACTAGCCAGATGCAATATGACTTGCACATCTTCATGTTGCTTGGAGGAGTCGTTGTTACAGATGCACACGAACAGGAATTACACGAAACATGTCCTGGTGATTGGCCGGTTTGGATTGTAGAGTTGACACGCCTTGCCGATTTTCCCCAAAGATTTGATTGCGAGTTGTTATTCTTCCAACTTGACGGTTGCAGCTTTGCAGGTTGGCCCGATTTTCTTGTATATGGCGGCTTCCAGGATCGTATCATGCACAAGAAAATTGTCTTTGAATCCCGAATCCATCCACGGCCGTACCGAAAGCTAATCAAGAAAAAGTGAGGAATAAAAAGAAAAGACAACTAATCGTAGTCGTCGACTTCCTGTGCCATCGCCCTCAGGGCAGATCCAGTTATGTTTTTCACCTCATCGAACATGCGAAGAAACCGGACCATCCCGCTTGACGTCGCCCGAGCCTTAACGCTGCACAGGGTTTTGAAGGCGACCATAAAGCCGAATTTCTCCTGGGAGGTAAGGGAGTAAGCATACGACGCCTTCAGTTCGTCAACGTTGACCATAGAACCGATTGCGGAATCGGTTCTGCGTATTGCTGATGCATCGCAAGCAAAGCCGCGTTCTGCTTTTGTTTGTCTGGGATGGCGAAAGCGTCTTGATACTTCTGCAGAGCTTTGTCGACGTGGTCTGATATCGCCTTCAGTTCCATTGCCAACAGTCCAGACCATTCTCCCCGGTTGTTTAATACTCTGTTTCGCACATCTCTGATTGGCTGAAGTAGGTCCACATCCTTCGGAATCTTCCTGTAGCCCTCCTGAGGCATCTTCCCGGAAGCGATATCGTATTCACGAAGGAGTTGATCTCCCTTGTCTTGACCTGCGACGACTCTGAGGATATCGTCAATGTACATAAGGGAGCAGTGGAGAAGCAGGTCAAAACCTACAGGTTGTCGAGGATAAATGGCGGAAGCCACTTATCACGAGGTCCACACCAATTCTTCGTGTGGTCGAAACATCTGGGCCGCTCGTGGCCGAAAGCTTTCTTGTGTCTCTCCAAGGCAGCGGGATCGAGAAGAAGACCTGTTTTTCCGGCATCAAGAAGAATGTTGCCCCTTCAAGAAAACAGCTGAGATGGACGGGAATTGGAACAATATTGAAAACTTACATGTAAGCCATTTCAATGGACTTTTCGTGTTGATATCCATGCCGCCAGACAGCGTTGTCGTGAAAGAAAGAATAAAGGCCCACTTGGGTGTCTCGGAGACCCATCAATAGATGCTGTTGAAACGTCCGTTGGGCTTCCTCGCCCGTCAGACTGTGTAACTGATGGCCAAGTTCCTGTACGGTGACGACCTTACGCTCGAAGTTCTGGGACAAGTCGGGTGGCGGAGGGGTGAACGGTTGGTTCCTGAAATTTTTCAGAAACGTTTCCAGCCAGATAAAGAAGACAGTATCTGTGCAACAGTCAGTCCGCTGCGGAATACATTCATATTACACTAACCGCCATCATAGTCTGCGGAATAGGGTCGTCAGATTGATGGGAAGACCTACGCTGACAGCGTACCTCCACCACTGAGGAGAGAAAGGAGGCTCCGTTGTCCTGCAGTGGATGCAATGATAACATCCGGCCAGTTGTAAAGCTCAGGGACATCTACAGCAGTTACCTAAAATATGGTCAGATCAATATTAAATTGAGACAGGTAGCGAACCAGTTGCATATCACAAGGTAACCGAATCGGATATCTTCGCGTATCATCAGTGAAGAGCGCTACATAGGAAATTGTGATTTTCACCTTCCCAGCTAGGATGAAGTAAGGAATTGAGTACAACCACATTTTTTTACGACGCGGAACTTACTAGCACGGGCCCAACCAAAATCTGGAAGAGAGTTTGTGTGACTGGATTTTTCATTGGGTTCGAGGTGCGATAGTAGATCTCGTTTTCTTTCAAGATCCCTAACGGATCTTGAACGATTGTGAGTCCGTCTGGGTTGAAGGTAATCAGATGAATATACCTGGGATCACGAACGCTTCGGACGCTGTTGACTCAGGGAGAGAGATCTTGAATTTCTGAACGACCGATTCGATTTCCTTCTTGACGATCCATCTCATGGCATCGTTAAGATAGACCGAGGTCGCCGGATTAAAGCCCGCTTGGATGAGTTCAAGGGCCTTTTCGTGCAGACTGAGAGGAACTGTGAGAGCGGAACGGTTCAGTTTCCAAGACCTGTATTATTATATTGCCCACATACCACCACTGAAGTCGTTACGTCCCCAACGACTTGATGTCGCCATAATTTCGGTGTCAATGGCGGTTCCCTCCACGTCTTCTTTTGCCTCATCATCGGGTTTATCCACTCCCGGTCTACAAAGCCAAGAACACGGCTCCTACTTCCCGCAATCCGTTGCATTCTGGTAGCGGTGACATTACCGGCCTTGTTAACTGCGTTCCAAAGGGAAACCATGGCCCCAGGAGACCAATCAAGCAGCGGCTTTACGGTTTGCTCCAAGCCATTCACCACCAGCGAAATAAATACATCGTCGGGAATGCCGTTGGACGAGAGACACAGGATGCTCTGGATAGATAGTTGGCGCCGGGCCTCGGTTTGCGATGGGCGCGACGCGCGAAGCAAGTCGAGTATCCGATGAACTCGGAGGTCACCACGAAGTTTGATCTTGAGCTGCGAATCGCGGATCCAAATTTTTGGATTCTCGTCGACATCGTCCGGATGCAAGACCCACATGCCCTTGGCGCCCCCGATGCGTCCTTGAATAGCCGTAGGAAGACTTTCGTAGCCCACTCTTTTTGTAATCAACAAAAGAGCCGAGCGGTTAATCCAACCACAACCGTCGGTCATGACTGATAAGTTTCGGTTAGACAAGCTATGGATATCGATGAGCCACAGTCTACGCACTCTTTTCAGCTGGTGGCTTGCTCTTTGGATCCCACCCTTTCGCCCAGATATCGGGAATGGGGATAATATTATGGCTTTCGAATTCCAAGACTGGCGTAGAGGTTGATAATCCGAGAGCATATCTTGCGGTATATTTGGCGAAGGGCTAGAGGGATTGGTTAAAATATTGCAATTAAGATTTCCGTCCAACCCACCTGCTCCGAATTCAGGTCTGGAGGATTATGGCGTTGTATAAATTCATCGAAGGAAAGCCGATATTGGTCGCCAAACCAATTCTGGCTTTTTCGCTCCCAATTCTCGTTTGTTTGGAGTAGGTAAATGGTTGTGGAGCCCTTGTCTGTGAGGGGAACAAAAATGCGCCCGCAAATCACGAACTTCTGCGTCAGGAAGTTCCTGATATTATCGCCTTCGAGTTCGTCTCTCATGAGCTTCAAAGGGATCGTGAGCGGAAGAATGCTGGCAGATCCAAGGTCACGCCCAAATCGATGAGATCTCCCCTTTTCGGGTTTTTCGAGGTGGATTTTGTACCCGCCCTCAGGTTTGTCGGATTTCACCAGCCGAAGAGGATATTGAACCTGGCCCCCGTAATAGTCTGGATCGCCCTCCCAGGGACCCATCAATCCCAATCCGCGAGACTTGCCCTCCAACAGCGCCTTTTGCTCCCGATCGATCTCTTTCCTGGAAACGAGCTTATTAGATATGAGGCGTAGAACGGTCACGCACTCACCAGACGGAAAAAATTGGAATGTTCAGGTTCTGGACGACCGCGCATGATAGCAGGGACTTTGTACGCCACTTCGGTGTTCGTTCCAGTGAGGTCGCGCACCTTGTGCTTGTCGTTAAGCTTGTCCTTGACTTCGTCCCAAGACCATTGGTGTCTAGAGACTCCCCGCGCTAATTCCCATTGAACACCGAGCGCAATACCGAGCTTATCCATTGCCCGCTGGGCGTCAGCATCGTGGGCAATGATATGCGCTTTCAGGGCGGATCCGTGGCGCCCACCGAATAGATTTTCGAGAGAGAAAGAGCCCCCCGATTCAGGACTGGCCAGGACCGAGGGGGATTGTGCTGTGGCAGCGCTCGAAATATTAACTGAGTGAGGTTCCGGGGAACCCGCGACCACGGCAGGCGGTGAGTTCGCCTGTTGAGCCGGAGATAATTTCCGACTTTTCGTTGGGGAGGGCGACGGCATATGCTGGCCCTCAGAACTTCGCTTAAGAGAGTTCCGGGAGAAAGAGTCCGTGGATTCCATAGATGACATCGACGAAGTGCTCGGAACGCGAGAGAAAAGGGAATTCGAGCTGGAAGATGAGGCAAATGACGATTCGGTCGAGGAGGCCTGAAGCGGCCGGGGGACAGGAGGAGGTTTCATCAAGGAGGAGGTTGTACGAGAGGTTGGATCAATGAGCACTGCGGATAATCAATACCTTCAAACGGAGCCAGAAATTCCATACTATCATGAACTGTCAGAGAAATCAGAGAAGTTACACAGCGGAAGAAAATTATGCACGCACCCTCCTCATCGGAATCGCCAAAGTAATCGGTTAGTGCCGATTCCGATTTCTGTTTTAAATTTGGTTTATTTGAGAGATGAACCTTAGTGGAACCGAAGCCAAATAGTCGCTTCGGGGAAGGAGGAGGTGCTGTGAACCAGCTCAAAACCGGATTCGAGACATGAAATGTAAGACCCACAATCCCCATCTGAGTCCTGGATCTGAACGTTGCGGCGGAAGTCGCGCGACATCTTAGCAGAGGACGATCCTGGATTCCCAGCTCCCCTGTGCGAAGGCGTACTTGGCGAGGGATTGCTTGATGGGCTCGAATATCCAATACGGGCATTCGATGGGGTTGAAGGGGCTAAGCGTTTGGTCATTTAGAAGGTTATATCATGTTGACAGTTGGCAGTAACGCACAACTTAAGCCAGGACTCCGCCAATGCTGTTTATCCTTTGTGAGCGATGAAGGCCGTGTGGCAGTTCCACTGCTGGAGCCAGATAGAGCGGCTAGGACATGCGAATCCATGACCTCCCAGTCGAATCCCGCGTACTCTGAATCCGTGTCACTCTCCTACTCGAACAACAAATGAGTCGATGAGGATTCGAGGCCTCAGAACGTAGCCATAGATATTTTCTCACCGTCGATTGTGACATTGCAATAGGCTTAGGTCTTTTAAATAAGGCTGTAAGGGATATCGCTATCAGCGTGTGCCAATCGAGCCAGACATTCACGAACGCATTAGTACTATTAGTCACATCAACGTGATTCTCCTGTCAAATAGAGGCACACAACGCGTCGCGAAATCATCAGACTTTTGACAAATCTTTTGTGACCTACAAGGCCAAAAAAGATTCAAAAAAGTTGGCAAGTTGGCAAGGTCACAAACCAAGTCTTGATTTTCACAAGGTCGAAAATCCCAAAAATAATAATTTGAGGCATGTACCACTGGTTGAACATTTCAAGTTTTGCACTGAAAATTTTGGCGAAAAATGTTTTGAATTTTACAGTAATTTTTCGCCAAAAAAGTAGGTGAAAAACTTGAAACATTTTGGTGACCTTTTTGAACCTTGTGAAAAATTTCTGAAAAAGTGCTGAAAAAGTTTTGAAGTTCAAAAAATTCATGAAGAAGTTACAAGTTTTTCTTCACTGAAAAATTGCTGTAAAATTCAAAACATTTTTCACTAGTTTTTTCACCAAAAAACTTGAAACGTTCAACCAGTGTACTGTACTGTATTTACCTTTTCGTGGGGGACATTTTTGGGCTTTTCTACTTGTGACCTTGCCGACAAGCTCACAAGGCCAAAAAAGGCCCAACAAGTTGACGAGTATTTTGTCAAATGGCTGATGATATACGAGAAAATCTAGGTTCTAGGTTCGGAACAAGCCACTCTCCGGCCTCAAAACTGAATCAAACAGTGGACATCTTGTAATGAACTTTCTACCATCGCAATTGGTGAAATTTCTTCAGTGACAATATTTGACCTAATTAATAAGCCATTAAATGTCCTGAACAACTTCAAGTAATATTCAGAGCTGAGGAAAGTAAAATATACGGGAGCCTTCATGCCGTCAAGCCTGTGTGAAGTGAGCTGCATATGGTGTCAGACTTCCGCATTTTTATGGTTTTTATGGACTCTCATAATAAGAATGACAGTAAGAATGATATCTGCCAACTCAGAATTTTGAATTATGCCTGCAATCTTATTTGAATGCACATTTACAAGGTGGTCACTATGTGACCAAGAAATTTGGCGCACGGAAAGTCACACTGTGACCTCGACCGATCGCGGAGAGCATTTGGAAAGTTTATTGCACCATGCCCTCAAAACCTTCCGAATTGCCCAAATTTTAACAGCCCTTTTTTATACATGTTTCTCATGATTCTGTCTCTTGAGAACTTTTTTCACAAAGTCTTTCTTTCAATTGTAGCAGAAGAACAAGACTAAGTCAACATTTTGAAGTTCAACTTGCGCGGTCCGGCTACTGAGAATTTCTGTCTAGATTAAAATTCTGAACACACAGAAGTCTAAGTTTACTTCCAATGAATACTTTCTTCACAGAGACTCCATCGATTTGTTGAAGGTCCTGCCCAAATTCTTGATCTTGGCACAAGCCCCTTCGTTTGTTTTGACGCTAAACTCACGCATCAACAAACAATGAACGGCTGGCTTGATCCGAACCTAGCAAACCTAGAGAAAATCCTGGTAGGTACTGGAAAATCAGAAAACAGCACTCAAGGAGAGCTGCTCTTTCTTCTGGCCTGACGTTGAATGAATCAGGCAATATTCCGAGCGACTTACTAACAACACCTTAAATTCGAATGTGGTCTACGGTCTGCAGCGACTCGTCAGCGCTATTTATTGTTAGGCAAGTTGTTAGGACAGACATACAGTACAACTAACTCTTCCAGGATCTAAGTCTTTCAAGACCTGTCTGCCCTTCGGAAGCCTTCAGACCGCGCGTTCAGGAACGGGTACATGCATTGATTGATTGCGACTCAGAGTTGAGCCTTTACGCGTACCTGATGGCGCGACGGGGCGCAATTTGTGCCTTCTGACCGAAAATCTGCCACTATAGCCTACGAAGATCACCTGTTTGACATTGTGTGATTCATGCCAAGACTTCTGTAGAGATGACAGAAAAAAATCGACTACAGCTGCAGAGAACCCCAAAATTCAGGATAAATGAATTCCAACACGAATGTTCATAATTAGTCAAGAGACAGAGTGTACCTTGAATGAACATGAGGGATGTTCTTTTTTAATGCAAAATGGTACTCACGTTGTGCTGACTTCCTTCTGGTGGAGACCCGAAATCAACAAGGGGATTCCGAGTTTCCCGTTAATAGTCAGGGCTCTGGATATCGTTGAGACACAAACCGCCCTCGAACAAACAGCAGACTTACCTGACGTGGACGTCGACATTGATGAGGTCCAAAAAGCCGAGAGGGATAATATCGAGGGATGCA
>JARGXW010000789.1:0-60732 GCA_029204085.1 Mycena sp. CBHHK59/15
ACGGCAAATGCCGAACAGTGTGGGACTCAACCGTCCTCGTCACTACCCACTAAACCTCCCAAAAAGTGGTTTCACTCGGGTTCGAACCCTCAATGTCAAGGCCGAGGATCTCCGATTTACTCAGAGACTGGAGCGCATGGTTACCGCTACACCATGCAGCCCCTACCAGTTCAAACTTGTTCTTTTACAAGGGAGTCGTATAAGAGTCATATAGTCAGCAGTTCCACCTCTTGTGGTCTCCCATAGCATTCGAAGTTTGTTATCGAATTTATATTGTTGTAAGGCTCCACTCCAGGTCCAACCTCCGCACACTGAACTCATGATATACGGCATATTGTGCAGTACAGAGTGCCAAACCATGTCAATGCCGGATAGGCTTCCTTTGGACATCCTCGATGCAATCATAGACCTGGTTTCTATCAGCCCCCTCATTATGAACTACCAAGACCGCCGTAGTCTCAGTGCATGCTCTCTGGTGTGTTGTGTGTCATGCATGGCTTCCCCGAACAAGACATCATCTGTTTGGAAGGCGCAGAGTCAACCCCACTTTCATGGAACTCCTCGCCACTGATCTTTGTACATTTGCGCCCCATGTTCGTCAGTTGAACCTGCAATGGCACTCTGGTTATCCGGACGACAAATTATACGACCATGATGTCGCCCTTCTCAAACACCTGACAGGCATAAACACCCTGGAGCTATACCTCCTCAGCACGCCCAATAGCCATGCACAATTTCACAATGTGTTCCTCTCTCACTTTGTGCATGTCACCCACCTGGAAATTTGTGGCCAATTTCGGGAGAAGACGATTTTGTTGCGGATACAATCTGTATGTTTCCGTTACTCACCCGGCTCGTCGTCAGCGCTGGGTATGACACCGGTGCTAATGCGCCAGAAGGTCCAGAGTCACCACTTGTCGCTCCGAAAGGCCTGCAAGATATGATGCTTTCCAACTATGGGATGTCGATATTGTCTAGCCTCTGCAATTCTGGCAGTCTTAGTAACATCCATATCTTTGAATTGCACATCACCCCCGAGAATGTGCCAGTTGTAGCCACCTCATTCCAGGTGCTTGCAGGGTCTTTAAGACACATCCACATCCACTGCTGGGGAGATCAGACTGGTAAGATCATACTCTTTTCCCAATGAAGATTGCTGAGATATTTATGTAGTGTCACGTACCGTGACATCGGACTCCCTCGGCCTCCGAGGATCGCCGAATCGTAACGTCCCCATTCTTAATTGGCTACTTCATTCACCATATGCTCAAGACTCCCTATGAATCACTATGACTTTCTTCGTCGGCGACCTCGGACTTCCGACGTCCGCCGACACAGCATTGACTTACATTGACTCATACATACTCATTCCCATCGCGGAGCCTATCGGCCTCCGATGATTAATTACACTACGATATCATTTAAATAGCTCGATGTACTCTCACTTCTAGTGAGTTTGAATATCGACTAAGTTTCCCTCTTCTCAGTTCTCTTCCTCTCAGTCTTCCGCCCTCTTCCGAAATTGGACCTTGGGCGTAGAGAAGGGCGCAGCGCACGAGCTGAAGCCAAGTCCACTCCCTCCGTCGGTCCCCGAGTCGGACCTCCGTCCGGCCTCCGATAAAGACTTCACACTTATACACGAAGTCCCCCCTTGTGACGTTCCTCCCTTATCGTTCACATAAGATATTGTCTTGACAGGACTCTTCGGACCCCGACGGGCCCCGACGGAATTCTGGTACTTGACAGTATATTCAAACTCACTCTTCTTACGCCCACCCGTTTATGGCTTTGGACCTCAACACACAAATCCAACGAAGAAACGAACGTGCCTTTCAGCGACTTGCACGACTCTCGGTTACTCCTCCAGAAATCGCCGAGCAACGCCGACAACAGGATCAGGCTATTCGGGACTCTCGCATCAACTACAGCGCGGGCCTCCGAAACATAGCCAGTCAAAATATTCAATCATCTTTTGTTACTCGGCAAAGCGCTCACATTGCTGGCAGTATGACTTCCACACAAACACTTCCTTCCCAAACCCGCAATCCCACTTCACCTAATCCCTTCGATTCAATCTCGCAAACCGGTGGACCCCGATCAGGCAGAAATAGCCTGGTACAGATAGATGAAGAATCGGACGAGGAAGACCACCCTCGGGACCCGATCTCCTCTGGGGAGAACCGTCGGCCTCCGACTCCCCCTCGGGAGCTGGAAGAACGCGAACGTCCTCGAAGACCATCAACCAACCCTTTCCATGATATTATTGGTGGAGTTAGCGGAGGCGGTGGAGGTGACGGAGGAGGTGATGGTCCAGGGGACAACGGGGGCCGACGCAGTCGATCCTCAACCCCCGACCAGAACCCGTTCAACAACCCCAACTTGTTTTTTACGTCCCTCACCCAAGCCATGTCTCAGGGTATTGGCAACGCGCTTAATCAACGCGATACTTCTAACGACAAGACTCGGTCCCGAGTTCGGGATCCCGAGACATTCGATGGGAAGGACCCCGAGAAACTCCGAACCTTCCTTTTCCAGGGCATTCTGAACTTCCGCGATCGCCCGTCGGCATTCGTCCGCGATCAGCAGAAGGTCAACTACATGATCTCCTACCTCACAGGAGATGCCCTCGGATGGTTCGAACCGTCCTACGTCAATCCGGACCCGAACAACACTCCGAACTGGCTTAACGATTACAATGCCTTTGTTTCGGAACTCCAACTCAATTTCGGCACCTACGATCCCCGACAGGATGCCGAGAACGAGATAGTTGCTCTACATATGGGCGACAGACAACAAATCCAGAAGTATCTGGTCCGCTTTAATAAGCTTTCACAGCTTACAGGCTGGAACTCCGTCGCTCTCCGAAAGGTCTTTTATGATGGACTTCCCGAGCGTATTCAGCTCAAACTCCGTGATCTTCCCGGCGGCAAACCCGATTCCCTTGATGTCCTCAAGATCTCTGCTCAATCTATTGACGCCTCCCATTGGGAATGGCAGAAAGAGCAGCGATTTCGGCATTCTCGGGCCCCGCCGGCAAAATCTGGAACCTCTGACAATTCAAAGCCGGCCCACTCAAGCAACTCTGGCAATCATCCCACTCCCAACAACGCCAATAACGACTCCAAGAAAAAGAAGCAGAAGGGAGGCGGGGGAACGGAGGGAACTCCGGCGGATCCCCCGCTCACACTTCGACTTCTACATCTTCGGAGAAGCCTTGGGCAAAGATGCTGGGATCCGACGGCAAACTCCTTCCTGCCGAGAAAGCCCGTCGGCTCGCCGAGAACCTGTGCCTGCTTTGCGGAGGAAAAGGCCACCGCAGTGATGCCTGTCCCAAGAAAAAGGCGTTCGGACGTGCTGCTTCCACTTCGGGAACCGCGGCAACTCCGACTACTGCATCCCAGTCGGGAAATTAAGTAGCGACTCTCGGAAGTCCGTGCGGCCCGAGGGTCGCGAAGACATCCCCGATTGCACCCCCGACTCTTTTTTACGACTTAACGCTTCTGCTCTCACGGACCCAAATTCCTTATGCCCATACCTGCAGTCTCCGCAGATTCCGTCGGACTTCCGAGCCCTTATAGACTCCGGTTCGTCCGATTGTTTTGCAGACCCTGTATTTTGTACGACCAATAATCTCACACGCGTTTCTATTCCTCCGATCGGCCTCCGTCTGTTTGATGGGTCCTCTGGGACCATCATCTCTGAAATCGTTCGTCTCGACGTTCGGTTCCCTTCGGGTGACACAACTCCGGTTGAATTTTATGTCACCACCTTGGATTCTGCTTGCTCTGTCGTCCTGGGACACAACTGGCTCACCCGCTACAATCCGTTGATTGACTGGGTTTCGGGCCAAATATCTTTCCGCTCGCCTGGCTCTGCAATTCCACCTTCGGCTCCGTCCGAAGGCTTTCCGTCGGCCTCCGCCGGCTCCATCCCTCCCGTAGGGGAGCCCTCTGTCGCTCCTTCGGCTGACGCTAAAACTCCGTCGGTCTCCTTGATAGGAGCAGCTGCCTTCGCTAGTATTCTACGCAGCGAAGGTAGTCAAGTATTCCGTCTAGGCCTCTCAGAGGTCCTAGGACGTTCATCTGATACTTCTTCGGCTCCGGACTTGTCCGGACTTCCGTCGGAGTATCATGAGTTTGCTGATGTATTTTCGGCTTCCGAGTCGGAAAAATTGGCACCTCATCGGCCATACGATCTCAAGATCGAACTAGAGGATGGGGCATCACCTCCGCCCGGTCCTATATACTCCCTTTCTCAACTAGAATTGGCGGCCCTCCGAGATTTCCTTGACAAGAATATTACTAATGGCTTCATTCGACAATCGACTTCCCCGCACGGCGCTCCGATCCTCTTCGTTAAGAAGAAGTCTGGCGAGCTTCGGCTCTGTGTAGACTTCCGAGCACTTAATCGGATCACTCGGAAGGATCGGTACCCGCTACCGCTCATCTCGGACCTCCTTGACGCTGGGCGTAGCGCTAAGGTCTTCACTAAAATTGACCTTAAACATGCGTATCATCTCGTCCGGATCACCGACGGCGATGAATGGAAAACAACATTCCGGACTCGCTATGGTTCCTTTGAGTGGCTGGTGATGCCTGAAGGCCTGACCAATGCTCCTGCGGCTTTTCAACGATTCATGAATGACCTCTTTTCGGATCTCCTCGACATCACCGTCGTGGTGTACCTCGACGACATCCTCATCTATTCGGAGGACCCATCGGAACACCGACAGCACGTTCGGGAAGTACTTCGGCGCCTTCGGAAAGCCGGTCTATTTGCTTCCCTCAAAAAGTGCGCTTTCAACGTGGAAACTGTTGAATTCCTCGGATACATCCTATCACCGGAAGGACTTACGATGGACAACTCCAAAATCGAGGTCATTCGGGAATGGCCGGAGCCCCGAAAAGTCAAGGATGTGCAATCATTCCTTGGCTTCGCCAATTTCTATCGTCGCTTTATTGCGAACTATTCGGACATCGTCGTGCCGCTGACACGGCTTACTCGGAAGTCCGAACCCTGGCTTTGGTCCCCCATATGCCAGGAAGCCTTTGATACCCTTAAGCATGCTTTCACCACTGCTCCATTCTTACGCATTGGGTTCCCGGTGCACAACTGACCCTGGAAACCGACGCATGCGACTACGCCATTGCGGCGATTCTCTCCATAACATCGCCGGACGGAGAAATCCGCCCAGTCGCATTTCATTCTCGGACCCTCTCGGCCCCCGAGCTAAACTACGACACTCATGACAAGGAACTACTGGCCGTTTTCGAGGCCTTCCGAGTCTGGCGCCGATATCTGGAGGGAGCAGTCCCACCAATTGACGTGGTCACTGACCATAAGAACCTAGAGTATTTTGCGACTACGAAACTCTTGACCCGCCGGCAAGCTCGGTGGTCCGAGTATCTGTCGCCTTTTAATTTCATCCTTCGGTTCCGACCGGGACGCCTCGGAGGCAAGCCTGACGCTCTCACTAGACGATGGGACGTCTACCCTAAAGAGGGGGATAGTGGCTACGCCAATGCAAATCCGCATAATTTCCGACCAGTATTCACTCAGCATCAGATTGGTGCGTCCCTTCGCGCATCCGCGCTTTGGACCCCGGCGCTCCGAGCTGGTCACATTATGGACATTGATCAACTTCATGCGGACATCCGAGATGCCCTACCTTCTGACCCTTCTGCCTCACGACATCTTAATGACTCCTCGGACCCCCGATGGGTCACCCGAGATGGACTTCTCTATCACGATGGACGTATCTACGTCCCGGACGCCGCGGAACTCCGACTTCGGGTTCTGCTCGACAAACACGATCATCTACTTGCTGGTCATTGGGGACAAAACAAGACCCTTGCCTTGGTCCGACAGGAATATGTGTGGCCTGGACTCCGAGACTTTGTTAAAAGTTACGTCCGATCATGCGTTTCTTGCAAACGCGGCAAATACACTCACCATAGACCCTACGGACTCCTTCGGCAACTCCCGGTCCCCGAGCGGCCTTGGGACTCAATTTCTATGGACTTCATTGAGCAGCTCCCTATGTCCGACGGCTATACCAGCATCCTCGTCATTGTCGACCGCCTGTCCAAGATGGGACTCTTTATTCCCTGTCACGGCAAAATCTCGGCGTCCGAGTTAGCCCATTTATTCGTTCTTCACGTTTTCTCCAAGCACGGAGTCCCGAGCCATGTCACCTCCGATCGGGGCACCGAGTTTGTTAACCATTTCTTCCGTTCCTTGGGAGAAGCGCTCAATATGCGTCTACACTTCACCGCCGGATACCATCCTTCCGCCGACGGACAGACCGAGCGCGTCAACCAGACCTTGGAACAATACATCCGGATGTACTGCAATTACCAGCAGAACAACTGGGCTGCACTTCTCCCTCTAGGCGAGTTCTCCTACAACAACACTCCTAATGAAACTACCGGAGTGTCTCCTTTCTTCGCCAACAAGGGCTATCACCCGTCGGTTACCGTGCACCCCGAGAGGGATATTACCTCCGCTCGGGCCCGAGACTTCATCACGGACTTAGATGCTCTACACCAAGAGCTTTGCACTCAGATGGCCGCTGCACAGAAACGCTATCAGGGACCCGCAGACAAGCGGAAAACCGCGGACCCGAAAATCTCAATCGGAGACGAGGTATACATCAATGCCTTCGGCTTCCGAACAGCGCGACCGACTAGGAAATTCTCAGAACTCTTCTATGGTCCATTTGAAGTTATTGCCCAGCCCGGACCCGCTTCCTTCACCGTTAAACTTCCCCGAGACATGCGTCAAATTCACCCCGTCTTTCATGTCTCTCAACTCGAGCCCTCACATCCAAATACTATACCAGGTCGAGAACGGCCTCCGCCGGCCCTGATTGAGATAGAAGGGGACCTCGAGTATGAAATCGCAGAGATATTGGACAGCAAAATCGATCGGCGCCGTCGGCCTCCGCTAGTCTACCTTGTTCGCTGGGACGGTTATGCCGGAACAGCAGAGGAGACATCCTGGCTACGGGCCGATGAACTTGCCCATGCAGCAGATCTTGTTGAAGAATTTCACGCCAAACATCCTAACCGTCCTGGTCCGTTGTAACATCGGACACCGACGGTCACCGATGCGACTCGTTTACGATGTCTCGCACAGGTTTTTACGCAATGAAGGTCTTCTGAGCGTTTTTCCTTTTTTAAAAAACCCTTTTCTTCCTTATGTTACTTATCACACCAAGTACCCAGAGTAACCCGACCCGCTATGATTCCGGACTCCGAAGTACTCCGACTCAAACTTATTCACGCGAAGAAAAAGCAGAAAGAAAAAATTATTACAAGTCAAAAAATTATTATAATACATTTTTTGGGCCACGCTCGGCCCCCGACTCACTCCCTACACGGACCCCGACCTACTCCTTCGCTCCTGCCGCCTCTTCGGCCCCCGGCGCTTGTTCCCTTGCCTTCAAGCTTTGAAGGACAAAGCTCGACAGCTCTGTTAGAGCGGTCGCCTGCATCTTGGCGTACCGCTCCATCTTGGCGTTGTGTCGGGACTGTTCCTCGAGCATGTGCCCGAGGAAGTCCGCAACATCTCCGAGCTCGGCCCCGATGGAGCCGAGGTCGCCTTCGGCGGCGTGCGAGTGCGTGCACCGCACCTTGCGGCTCTGGCAGCGTTTGCACGCCTGCCCCTTGCGATTGGTGCTGCGGATGCAGCGGGCGCCATCCTTGGCACAAGCCGCACACTAAAATAAAAATCAGCAAGAATAAAAAATCTCGGAGGTCCGAAAAAATACATACCTTCTGCGGGAATTCATCGCCCTCCGCACCCTCCTTCTCCTTCCTTGGCCTCTTGCTTGGGCCAGCAGTCTCCTCCCCGCTCTCCTCTGGTGCAACGGCTTTCCGTTTGCCGGCAGCCTTGCTCGATACCGCACTCCGTGCGGCCTCCGCCTTCTCCTCGGCCTTCCGCGCAGCCTCCTCCTCCTTGGCAAGTCGGGCGGCCTCCTCCTGCGCAATCTTGCGCCTCTCCGCCTCCTCTTTCTTTGCCTTGCGCGCGATTTTGCGCGCCTCGTCCCGCGCCTCATTGTCGCCGTCGCTCAGTTGAGTGTCGGCGTCCGCATCGGAGAGCGCAAGGAGTCGGGCGCGGTACTGCGCAGTGGTCTCGTTGGTGAGGGGAGCCATATGACTAAGTTTTTCTTCGGAGATGATGGGGGGATGGGTTCAAGATGCAAAACTCCGGATTGTAACGGTTGGCTGGCTTATATACCAGGGAATCTCGGCATCCGGGACGGATACCCGTAGCACAACTTCGGGACAGGCATCCGACCCTGGTTTCCGTTTTTGGCGCCTCTGGGGATCGGCGCAAAAAGGGGGATACTGTCACGTACCGTGACATCGGACTCCCTCGGCCTCCGAGGATCGCCGAATCGTAACGTCCCCATTCTTAATTGGCTACTTCATTCACCATATGCTCAAGACTCCCTATGAATCACTATGACTTTCTTCGTCGGCGACCTCGGACTTCCGACGTCCGCCGACACAGCATTGACTTACATTGACTCATACATACTCATTCCCATCGCGGAGCCTATCGGCCTCCGATGATTAATTACACTACGATATCATTTAAATAGCTCGATGTACTCTCACTTCTAGTGAGTTTGAATATCGACTAAGTTTCCCTCTTCTCAGTTCTCTTCCTCTCAGTCTTCCGCCCTCTTCCGAAATTGGACCTTGGGCGTAGAGAAGGGCGCAGCGCACGAGCTGAAGCCAAGTCCACTCCCTCCGTCGGTCCCCGAGTCGGACCTCCGTCCGGCCTCCGATAAAGACTTCACACTTATACACGAAGTCCCCCCTTGTGACGTTCCTCCCTTATCGTTCACATAAGATATTGTCTTGACAGGACTCTTCGGACCCCGACGGGCCCCGACGGAATTCTGGTACTTGACATGTAGACACCATCGACATATCGGGCCTCATAAATTTACAGTTGTTCCGGATAGACCTGCCCCCATGGGCAGTAGCAGCTCCTTACGAGTGCTTCCTTGCCTGTGTCTTTGTTATATACCGAGCCAAAGGAAGACCGAGATGAACAAGTCCGGAACCGGAACCGGAAACCGGAGGATCGGAACTTCTGGAAAGTATATGGGAGGATAACGCAAGCACCACAGGACAGTAGGATGTGTGTACTACCGTGGCCGGTGAAGGAAAGAGGACCAGAGGAATTAACCGGAGGACGACTCAGTGCAGAGCGTAGAGCAAATCAACGTTAATTATCAAACTGAAGTACATGGCATATGTTACAGGTTTATATAGCTAAGTCCTAATTGTATTCCTGAAAAGGTGCGAGTCAGGTGACCTGTCAGACATAACAATAATACGAGTCCCAAAGAGGATGAAGAAGTGATGTCGGAGAAATGAACAATAAGGAGAAGGATTATAAAGACGGATAAACGGGAAACGCTCAGTAATCCTTCATTGCGTAAAAACCCGGTGATCTGTGATGAGTCCGAGAATATTCCGTCCGGTTCCGGGTTCCGGTTCCGGACGTGACCGGAAGTCAAGGACCGAGATTGCATGGATATAACAGTCTTCTGCCTATCGTCGAACTCACTGGAGGCCATTTTTTGCCATGTTTCCACCCGAGGTCTACTCCTCGTGGACTGGTAGGTGTTAGACACATTTTTGGTTTCGCACAGATTCCCATGCCTGAAACAATTCTACTGGGATCTCGACAGGGGCTACAAATTCAACAATAAACATGTTCTCAATAATCTGCCTCACCTGATGAAGTCCGCCATTACCTTGACACGAGCTCGATTTTAGGGCTTACTTTGCATGCTTGTTGGATGCTGGATATCTGGGATGGAGGATGTCTGTTATATCCTGAGCCAGAATGAAGATGACCAGCCCTGCGGAGCTCCGGAACCAGAAATTGATCCGGAACCGGAGATTGATCCGGATAACCGGAACAGGACCGGAGTCAAGAAGTCGGCTTTCTCGCAAGCACCACAGCTCAGAAGGGTGTGCGACTGTCTGGGGAGGAGCCGAAATGAGAGAAGGACCAGAATGGCGAAGAAGAGAAATCGGCGGTCGACCGGAAGTCCGGGGGTCAACCAGAGGTGGACCGGAGATGAACCGGAAGACCGGTAATGGACCGGAAGGAAGATCGAATGAAGAAGAAGACATCCGAGGGTACTGAGTTTACCCCGGAGTCGAGTCGCAGATGAGACGAGAAGTTTAAGACTCAGTCCATGAAAGGAAACACGGAAACAACGTTAATTTTCCAGATGAAGTACTGGAAGTATCTAAGACATATTTATACTACCAAACTAATTGTTGATACTAAAAAGGAATGAGAGGAGGAAAGACAATAATGGTGGGAAGGATTGGTAAGTCAGGAATAAAGGACAATAAGGGATTCATGTGACCGGAGTCAGATGGTGTCGGAAGAAGTGATGGTTATGTAATCAACCATGAGAAGAGAAGTCCAAGACAATAAGTCAGAAGAACAGAAGTACGGATAAACAGGAAAACACTTAGTAAAGTGTTGTAGCGTCAAAGGCCCGATGGTCCGAGATGATCCGAATCATTCCGAGATACTCCGGTTTACCGGAAACCGGAGTGTGACCGGAGTGTGACCGGAGTGTGACCGGAATGTGACCGGAATCAAGATGCACAGATATAACAATGTCTTTGACTCGGGGAATTTTGCCAATTCCGAGCCAGTCCCATTGTCATATACTCTTCAGTAGCTGCCCAAATTCCCAGGAAAAGTGTGTCATAATGATACTGTGTCCTTCAATCTTTCCTGTACATATACAATGTGTTTATGTACCACCGACATCAACCACCAGCATGCACGTAGTATGTGCACTACTAATGATAAGCAATGAAAGATTAAAGGATGTTAGGCAGGGCGAACGAGACCATTGACGAGAAGAAATGTATGTACATAACAGAGATGATGCGAAGGGAGAGAATGAGAGGGTAAGTGAGATGTGGATGGCAGGTGGGGTGGGGTGCGTATCTAATCGATCGAGATATGTGGAAATTGTGGCAAGTTTTGAAAGTGTACATGTCAGAAGGGGAGGGGACCAGAGTTGTTGCTATAGTCTGTGGCCTGGTACAGCCCAGAAGATGAGGGTGAGGGCTACGATGAAGGCCATGACAAGCAGGGAGACCCACATGGCACAACCGAGAAACAGTTTCTTGACGTACGGCTCCGGTATGCGGAGGGTACGGAACGGGGTCTGACTCGTCTCCGACTGCCCGAAGAAGACCAGGATGGGCTCGAGCTCGTACTGATGTGATACGAGGAAGAGGACGGCGATGGAGAAGGGGATGAAAAGGTAAATAAGGAACATCAGCACGCCGAGAATAAGGCCGAGCAGATTTCCGAAAAGAAGGAACAGTAGATATAATTATTATAATATACAGGCTAACAGCTCTGTTCTCGTCCGCGGTAGAGATAGAGGGTGAAAAAGTGAGTGTGATGTATTCATGAATCTTGTTGTTGCGCCGCGATGGTCCTACTCGGTGAATCCAGCAACAGCAAAAACGAAAGCCAAAAGAAAGCTCCATACATACAGTGATATTGAATTTGCCTTTCTGGGCAAGTTGCGGTGTGTGGGGCAATTTGGCCGGATTACATCAGCGCGTGGATTATCTTCCGACCTTAACAAGCTGAGCCTGAAGCTTTACAGGCCTGAAGCTTTCAGCGAATTGAAGCTGGGCCAGAAATCCTTGCCAGTGGTTACCGTCCCTCCCCCCTCACGACTCTGTACTCACGAAACTGTAACGAACGCTGCTCCCGATGGCGATAAACGACCTCTGCACGCTCTCCACTCTGCTGCCATCTACTTCTTACCTCCTGGCATACGCCCTCCCCCTGTACTTCCTCTCCCTCCTCCTCACCTTTGCTGGCGCCTTCACAATTCTCGACCGCACTCGCTCTTTCCCGCCCGAGCGCTATGGCGTTCTCCCTGGTGCATTCGAGCAAAAGAAACGACTGCTGTTTCTACTCGAAGGCGGCGTTGGCGGGCTTGCTGCAGGACACGCGTTTGGTTGTATGTCACCTAACTTGCTCCTCTTCCTCTTTCTCACCTGAATCCAGTGCACCTTTCGACATTTCTAACCCTGATGGTCCCAGCTATATCATCATCTACCCCCCTCAACGCCAAGTCCTTCCTTGCAGTCTGGCTTTTGTCCTGTCTCATCACCACGTTCCTCGCCGGCAGATGGCGGTATTTCGCCCTCGCATTCGTTGGGATTTCTGGCGGGTAAGTCTAATCCAAGCATATCGTGTGCCCCACAACTGACTGCTTATTCAAGCGCCCTCTTCGCCCTCGCGGTCTCTGTTATTATACATCCGTCCCTTCTAGCTCGCATCATCATTACAGCCGTTTTCGCACCCACATTGACACTCTTTGTACTCCTGCCAATTCCAAAAGTTCAGCATTCTGCTGTCCGGTTTGCCGCTGCATCCACAGGAGCCTTTGGCCTCACACTCTCCATCGCGCTTCTCGCTCATATCCCGGCCTGGGCAAACGTCTGGGAGCGGTTATGGGTCGAAGACGACCTTACCAGCACGTGGGGAACAACCAAGGAAAAGGGACTCAGCGTCGGCTTCTGCTTGTTCCTCGTCGTCGGAATGGCGACTGACTGGCTGCTCAAACGCAAGTTTGGCGAGTGCCCAGACGAGGTACGTGTTCTTTCCTGTTGTCCGCTGCACGCGACTGATACTGTGGCCAAGAAATGGGACAGCTACCTCGCGAACTACGCAGCAAGCCTACCGAATGCTGCCGACCGCGCGGGGACCTTCAGGCCCCTCACCTCTTTCTGGGACCGTCTGTTCGGCCCGCCGCCCCCCAAAGGCCCCAAAGACATCCTCTTCCCCGACGAGGACGCCGACGACGTCAAGCTCGCCAAAAGCCGCGAGTCGTTCGAGTTCCAGCAGAGCCCCGCATACTTGAAGAAGGGCCGCTCCGTCGGGCCCGCGCGCTTCCAGGCGCGCACGGCTGGGAAGAAGCGCGGCGCGGTGAAGTTCCGGCCCGTGGGCGGGGGCCTGTCATCGGACGAGGACGACGAAGACGACCCCTTCCGCTCGCCGCCGCTCAGCCCGACGAGCCCGACACATGCGCGGCCGTGGTTGCGGCAGAAGATGTCCATGGCGTCGTCGACACCGACGCTTGTCGACGATGCGTCCGCCAAGGGCAAGGACATCGACTTTGAGAAGGAGATGGGGCGCGTGCGCGGCGCAAAGAAGCGGGTCGGCGATGCGGATGGCGGCATACCCGAGTACTCAGACTACGAGGAGGACGTGACGAGCCCCGGCGCGAAGGGCGGGGACAAGGGGGATAAGGAGTGGAGTCCGGGATTCCTGAAACGGGCCAGGTCCAACGGCAAAGCCGTCTCGTCAGCGGGCTCGCAGCGCACCGCAGTGAGCGCGAGCAACACGGCAGTGCCGCCGCGCGGTGCAGTGCCCGCGACGCCGTCGCTCATCAAAGCGCTTGACCGGATAGCGGTCGCGCAGAAGGACGCATTTACACCCGCGGACGGGATGCCAGGGGCGGGCGCAGCGTCGCCCCCGCGGGAGGGCTTCCAGGGCGCGCGGTGGGACGACTTCTGGAAGGAGGTGCGGGACAAGGCACGGTGATGGCGCCTGCCTGCTTCGACTTTCTCCGTTCTGCTGCGCTTCTCGCCAGCGGCGTTGGCCAGCTATTTAATCTTATTCTTATGATCTTTACGGTTTTTACGATACCCTGAACGAATACTGACGAACACCTGTCTGCGTATCATGCTCTGCGGTTTAATAGCACGATGTTCTCTCGCTAATTGTACATTATGTCGTGTATTGGCGGCGTGTAGGTCACTGTCAGCCGAGACTACATACTATCAATCCAGCCAAACTGCATGGCTCCCACCAGTCATCGGCTCCGCATCTTCCCCTATCTCCGCTTCGAACCCGTGCGGCGGCCACGCAACCACCTCTCTTAAACGCTGCGCGCCCGCCGTCCACCCGGCCCACTCTAGGACGCGCACGCCCGGGTGCGGCGGCGAGTCGTCCGTCAGCAGCACCCACAGCGCCTCCGCGTCCGTGTCCGCATCTTTGGCACGCAGGTCGAGCGCATGCGCCTTCCCGCCGGGTGTCGGCGCTTCGTAGCGCTCGACAGCCGCGCGGTCCTCCTCGTCGCCGCCCGGCGGCGGCGTGAGCAGCCCGGCCGCGTCGAGCCGCCAGACACCGACCCACCCACGCGTGTCCTCACGCTCGCCGCCGCGCGTGCTCGCGAAGATGCTCACCGGCGCGGGGCGCGCGGGCGTCGGGGGCGCGAGGTTGAGCGTGTCGCCGCGGAACGAGCCGGGGCCAGCGCGGAGGCGCGGCGGGACCAGCGAGCGCGACGCGACGTGCGTCAGGATCGGCGATGTATATTGACCGCTGACTGGCGGGCCGATGGTGTAGACATCCAGATAGTTTGCTGCGGGAATGAGAGTGGGCGCGGGTACTGAGACGTTGGGATTATGATCTTACTGTGCTCGGTTACACAGTACAGGACCTTCCCGTTGGGATGCACCTTCACGTGCCGCGGGCCGTCCTCCTCAGGCACGTCGGACGCGCGGCGCGGCGCAGGGCTGGACTCGAGATGCACGAGCGACCCATCCGGCGCACGTGCGTAGATTTTGATCGTCGACGTCCCGAGCACGGGGATGAACGCGAGCGACGGTGCGTCAACCGGGAACGCAAACTCGATGCCGTGGGAGCCGTAGCGCTGCAGGGGGCTCCGCGTTGGTGGCGGGACATTGCAAGGGAGAACAGCGCACCAGCGCCTTGCGCGTCTTGTCCGCCGTGTCCCACTCATCCTCCTTCACAAAGAGGACCTCCTGTACGTGCGCGCCGAAGCCACGCGCGGAGTCCGGGGAGAGCGCGTGCACCTGCGCGGCGGGGCCGCCAGCGGAGTAGATGTGCGAGTACGGGGGCGGCACCGCGATGTACGAGGATGTCGCCGCTGCGGGAGAGTGAGCGCGCGGATACGGAGGCCTGTGACGATATGTACAGATTCCGATGCTGTCGACCCAGCGCACGCGCATGCCGTCGGGCTGGCGCTCGATGGCCCAGCTCTGTAGTTGCGGAGGCGTCGCCCAGCTCGTTGTGTAGACATACCGCTCCAGCGGCCCATCGGTGGATCCAATCCGTGGCCCGAGTCCAATGTATTGGTGCGGTCCAAAGGCCTTGATAGTCTGTACGAGATCAAGCGTCCGGTGCAGGGGGGAGAAGACAAGCAGGAAGAGAGAAAGGGAGCGGAACGAGCCCGACAGGATGTAGTGCTGTGACGAGGACGCCTCCTCGGACGTCGCGTTGAGCACTTGTTGTAAGGGAACTTGCAGAGGCGGATTCCAGTCCATCGCTTTACATACAATTCCAAGAAGAGTCGATAGCGGTTCACTGCTATGATCCCAGAACAACGATAACAAATGTACAGTATATATTCCAAAACTATACTTTTGAATATATCGAGTCTAGGCCCGTCTCGCATCAGCGTGCCGCGATACTCTCCGCCGCCGGCGCTGGTGGGGCGGCCATGCCTATGCGAGAGATGGCAGTGCCGAGCCCCGACGTACGGAGATGCAGCCCGCGCGTTTTGTCGATGACAGTTTGGTAGACTGGCACCGCGGGCCGGAAGATCTCGATTACGTTCTACAGGGAGCGGTTAGTGTTGTAGAATGGCACACGGACCTCTGGTGCTCACTTTGTCCAGATCAATCTTAGCGTCAGCGCCCATCCGTGACTCGCGGATGAGGTTGACGATCCATTTCTCGCCTTCGTCCGGTGAGAGATTCAGCCGCTCGGAAAGATCCCTTTGTTTATGAGTCTTGAGAGCAAGCAGGAAACAGGAGCGCACTTACCGGATGTCAATTTTCTGATGCGTTCTGCAGTACGCCTCGCTGATCAGGTATCGCGCATTGTCCAAAAACTCGGCGCTAAACTCGCCGAGGAAAAAGTCGTCGCTGAGGACCTGCTCTGCGAGCCCGAGCTGCCGCTGTGCTGCCTCAAAGTCGAACTCGACGTAGAGCTCTTTGAGGAAGGACGTAATGGGGTCTTGATACTGGTACTCCTCCATTTGGATGACCTTGATAATTTCGCGGAGGGCGTTCCGTACACGGGTGGACGCACCGGGCGGTGGGCTGCGGGAGAGGATAGCGGCGGCCGCGAGGTACCGCAGGATCCACGGACACGAGGTCTGGATGGTGTTGAGGTAGACGGGGGAGAGGAAGGTCTCGAGGAGCAGGGTGCGGCCCTGCGGGTGGTTGAAGTAGACGAAGAGGGACCAGTGGAGAAGCCAGGTGCGCGAGTGCAGCTGATTCAGGGCCGGGCCGGGCAGCGAGCGCGAGTCGATGGACTCGCGCAGGGTGTCGAGCTCCTGCAGTGCGGCGTCCCATTTACCCGAGAGTATGTCGGACGCCAGTTTGCCCCACTGAGCGGAAGTGTTGAGGTCGTTGTCTGTCGACAGCACGCGGAAGTGGTAGAGGTAGTCCGCGGCGCCACTGTAATTACTGGGGTGGCGCACAGATAGGTTAGTTTCAGGCAAGAAAGGCGACAGAATACCCACCCGTACGAGTACTGGAATTGGCCGAAATGGTACAAGGCCGTGATTTGATCCAGAGTGAGCTACGAAAAGTGAGACAGGCGCTTGGCCACGGAAGTCGAGTATAGCGCACGTTGTAGTTGTCTTTTAAGTACTGCAAGTTATGCTCCTTGTCCTGGCGCAAGGCCTGCGCGACATCCGGGTTCTCGATGACATCCAGCACAGCCTGTGCCTCGTCTTGTAGGCGCTGATGCGTCAAAAGCGTGTTTTGGCGTTTTTCCTCGAATTCTACGGTACCCAGTCAGCGAGCACGCCCAAAAAGAATCCGACTAGAAGGAATGACCCGCTGGAATCTCCTGGTCCGGGAATATCTGGGAGAAGAGATTCGCAGCATAGTCCGGCATGTTCGTGCCCTTTGCCAGCTCATACTGGGCGAGCTGGACGTCCTGGAGGGAGAAGAGGGTCGTTTCTGAGAGATGGACAAGGAGGGGGAAGGAGAGATGGCGGTCGAGGTAGGGCATAATCCTCTTCGTCAGGTCGTATTCCGCCATGATGGAGAAAAAAAGGCAGCGATTAGATTAGATCTGCTAACACACACACATATAACCCGGCACCGCCACTCGCCCGAAACTTTTTCATGGACGCGCTCATCGCAAAGGCAGACGCGCTCGAGCCGCAGCAGAAAAAACGCAAGACATTCCACGATGCGACCGCGAACTCTGTCGTGAAGCGCACCGCGGTCCCCAAGTCGCTGAACTCCAAGGTTGTGCCGCAGAATGTGCCGTCGCACTCGCACATTGCAAACAAGAAGCTCCGCACAGAGCTCACCCGGCATGCGACCCATGTCGCCCGCTCAAAAATTCTGCTGCAAGATGCAGAAATGCTGCTCACGGAAGATTCGGGTCGTATGGAGGCGGAGGGCGAACTCGAACGCACATGGAGGGTTGCCCAATCCGAGATCGAAGAGGGCGCCGGCCAGGAGGCGGCTCGGGGGCGCAAAGAATACAAATTAGATGGCGGCCCATATCGCTCGAGGTATACAAGGAACGGAAGGTTGGTGCGCTTCATGCCATCGATGAAGTTCAACTGACAATTTCTTCTCAAGACATTTAGCTATCGTAGGAAGTACGGGACATGCTTCTACGTTCGACTGGCAGACAGGCATCCTGCATTCTGAGTTGCAACTGCAGGAAACGTGCCGCGACATAACGTGTGTGCTGCGTCTCGACTCGTTGTTTTCTTCTAATTCATCCATGCAGTTTTTTGCACGACCATTCCCACTTTGCCGTGGCCCAGAAAAATATGTCTTTATATATGACCGTGACGGCGTTGAACTCCACTGTCTCAAGGCTCATATAGAGCCGACACGGCTAGAGTTCCTGCCATACCACTGGCTGCTTGCAAGCATTGTGTGTCTTGATCCATTGTTGTCCATTCAATGAATACCAATAATTTCTAGGGGAACGCGGGCTACCTAAAATACCAGGACACGTCCACCGGCCAGCTCCTCACGGAGCATCGCACCAAATTCGGCGCGTGCAGCGCCATGGCCCAGAATCTGCACAACGCCGTCATCCACCTCGGGCACCAAAACGGCTGCGTGACCCTCTGGACGCCAAACCTCCCGCACCCCGCCGTGCAGCTTCTCGCGCACCTCGGGCCCGTTGCCAGCGTAAGCGTCGACCCCAGCACGGGCGGCCACTACATGGCGACTGCCGGACGGGACAGCACCGTCAAGGTGTGGGATTGCAGGAACTGGAAGGGCGCTGTCCGCGAGTGGAATGCGAGAGGTGGCCCTGCGGAGGTTGAGTGGAGCGCGCGGGGCGCGCTAGGCGTCGCGAGCGGCGGAACCGTCAACGTAGGCGCCTCCATGTGCCTCTAGTGTCCAAGTTTCTGACTTTTCACAGGTGTACACCACACCCACAATACATGCCCCGTTCCACGGCAACGTACAGCCACCTCTCTACCTGACGCACCCCATACCCCATCGTCCGCTCGTGTCTCTGCGGTTCGCGCCGTTCCAAGATATCCTCACCGTCGGGCACGCGTCGGGGCTCTCGAGTATACTCGTCCCCGGCGCAGGGGAGCCCAACTTCGACAGCACCGAGGCCGATCCGTTCGAGAACCGCAAGGCGCGACGCGAGAAGGAGGTCAAGGCCCTGCTCGACAAGGTCCGTCACGCACCCTTCCCCGTTCATCCTTTCTGACGCGCTGTGACGTAGATCCAACCGGACATGATCACACTCGACCCCGAGCTCGTCGGCTCGCTCGCGCCGCCGTCGAAGCTGTCGACGACGACGACGTTCGATGGGAAACCGCCGGTGGAGATTCCTTTCGCGCGCTTGCCACGGCTAGAGCGCCTGCGCGTGCAGGGCAAGGCGGACGAGACGGAAGTCGTGGACCCCGACGACACGGATACCGATGGACGCAAGCTGACGAAGGAGGAAAAGGAGAAGCGCAAGATGCGGGGCAAGGGGAAGAGCTTGAAGCGGTATGCCCGGGGCGTCTCTTGCGTGCTATTCAACTCACCATCGGATCCAGATATCTGCGGAAGCAACGAAAGAACGTCATTGACCCTACGGCGGTAAGCAGAACTCATTTTCTTCGAGCTTCCTAATCAGCTGATGGTCAACACAGGTGGCTATTCGCGCGAAGCTGGAGAAGCAAAGACAGGAGCGGAAGGCGAAAGAGGAGGCAGCAAAGGCGGGGAGCGACCCTCGCAAACCGTCTGCATTGGATCGGTTCTCATGATGATGTACATATTTTCATAATGGTATCGTAGACGAACGGGTACAGGAGTACGAATCTATTCGTTCCACGCAACAGAAGAAATATCTGAAAATAGCAAGAAAACGAGGGGATCAAGTGCACCCATCACCATTAGACGGTCGTTGGTTGACATCCCGCCATAGATACCCTTGGTGCAGGGTGTGCGGTCCATCTTTGCCCAAGGGTTTTCCTGTTCCTGGCAGCGCTCAACGCCCTGCACCCATTTCGAAATCTCCTCAGGGTCTAAAGAGACAAGGAGTGCTTCGTTCACGTCGCTCTCCTCGTCCTCGTCCTCCCAATCCAAGTCCGTGCTTGGTGAGCTCCAAATAATCATTGGCTTCTCAAGTGGCAGAGAATCAGGTTCCACTCCGACAAGTCCATTATCCTTGCGTGCCGCCGTGGCGTTTGGACCAAAGCCGATTGTGGGTTGCATGTTTTGAAATGTTGTGGCCAGACGAGAACAATGATGGACGGGAGCAGGCCAATCTGGTCTCGGAGAAGTACAGGTTATAGGGAAATCAACCAGGAGCTGCGGCGACGGATCCCGACTCCATAATTGGATGATCTTGCTGCCCATGGCGATCAGATGGTGCTGGTATTCGGAGTAAGGGGCGATTGCTGAGAGACGGGGTAGGTTCGAAAGAAGAGAAAAGGGGATAGACAGCAAGGTGTCCAGAATCGGGAACTGGCCGTTTGGTCCCGGCGCCGGCGGTACCCCAGGGCACGCAGTGCACTGGTAGATGATTTGCCCTCGGAGTACATCCGAGTCATGTCGGCTATGCCATCGATGCTGAGTGACTGGGCCATAGGTGTCGTGTGTGATGTTCTCGGCGGGTGGGTCTATTTGAGGAGTAGCGATTGACTGGTATAGAAATGCAAATAAGTGATGCTCGTCATAGAAGAGGGCATGAGCCCACTGGATATGCCATTTCATAGGGTGGCCGTCCAAGATCTCCTCGGGAAGCTCGGACCTCCGCCAGACGGAACGCCTGGAGTTCAAGTTCATACGCAAGAGCACGATCAAGCACATCCGATGTGCTTGATCGAGGAGTCCTCGTGCAAGAATAGCGTACAGCTTGGGGAACCCGTGTCAATCGTGAAATGCACAGTCGGCGCCACTGGCAGATGTTGAGATTCGTGTACAGGAAATACGACAATTCACGTACAAGGAGCGAGATTCTCGCGAAGCTCAGCCGCATGAGCTTCGTTGCGCGGCTGGCGTAGCTTTCTTTCTAACATCCACTTAAGCTAATTTGGATTGTATTGAATCAAGGAGTTGAAAATACCCTGAAGATGATTGACTTACAAAATATGTACTAGAGTTCAATGCAGCGTCCAGTTGATGCGCATACTGCACAGCTCCATGTCCAAGGTTACAACGCACAGGGGCAATTCGCGCTGGCCGGCGATGCCGTAGAAGTTCTTAATCGCTCTGAGCTCGGCGGCTGGATACGAGTGAAATCTAGTCCGGATAGACAACGACATCCGTGCATATAGGTGATTATCGCGCTACGCAGCTACGACTGCATGGACGTAGAGTTTAGGAGTAAGACATGATTGCTTTGTCAGCTGGGTCCAATTCAAGTTGAGAATCACATTTTGTTTGTTAAGATAAATTCCATGCGCGTCCTCTACAAATACCCATATCATGTACATGCATAACTAAAACAGCCCCGCTAGGTCAGCGAACGGGTCTTTGCCCTGTGGGGCCTGTTGCTGCGGCTGTGGTGCGTGTGCCTGCGGCATCGGTTGCACAACGGCAGTCCCGTTGAAATATGGCGGCGGCTGCTGCTGTGGTCGCGCCACGCCCATGGTCGCGCCGCCAAAGTACCCTGAGGGCACCGGCTGCCGGGTCGCGGGCATCTGCGCGGGGCCAGGGCTGGGCGTCGACGGCAGCGCAATCGAGCCGCCCAGCTGTGCCTGCGTCTGCATCGGGCCTGCGGGGCGCGTCGCGACGTTCACAGCCGGCGGTGTGCCCATACCGACGCCTACCGTGCCCCGCCCAGGACCCGACGAAAGCGAGCCGAAAAGCGCGTCGAGGTCGTTCGCCGCGCTCGTGCCGTTTGTCGCTGTGCTGGGGTTGGGGTCGTCGAAGTCAATGAGTGACGTGGCCGCCGGCGGTGCGGTGAGATGCGCAGGAACGGGATTGGCTGCTGCGGCGTAGTCGCCGCGGCGGAAGGCGTCGTACCGCGCAAGGACGGTGTTGATCTGGTCGTTGATCTGTAGGAGGGTGTCTGCAGGTGGAGAATAAGAGAATGCAGAGAAGCAAAGAGAAAGGGAAGCGAACGCACCAAGGGATTCGGTATCGTCTTCCCCAGCTTCCGCGTCGGATATCCACTTTTGGATCTTGGGGCGCGAGGCGGTGAGAATGGTCGCGACTTGCTGAAAAATTGTGTGAGAATACGGAAAGAAACCAAAGCACGAGGGCGCACACCTCATAAACATCGCCTGTCACTGAGCGTTCGCCGCCGGTCATATCTGCGTTGTCGAGCATCTCGCCCAGAAGCACGACCTTGCTCTCGAGGCGCTCGAGCTCGGACAGGGCCTGAGTGCGGTAATCGACCTGAGCGGACGGATCAGCACCTGCCAGGGACTTCATGATCTCTTGAGCGACGAGGAGGTCCTTGGGGGTACCGCGGCGGATGAGCTCCTGTAACTTGGCGCTTTGGGCTTCGCGGTCCTCGGCCTCGAGCTCCACAGCGCTCTTGAGGTTGGCGGCGACGGCGGTGGCACTAGACGACGCGGAGGGTGTGCGGGGGACATGGCGGAATCGATAGCCTTTATGCATGAGCAGCCGGTGCATGTCGATGATGTTGCTCAGATCCTCGCGCCACCGCGACTCGACACAGATCCCGTCCTTCCAGCCTTGAATCGTCTCGAGTATGCGGGACATGACTGGGCCGGGGAATGGCGGGGGGCGATCGGGGAAGCGGCGGACGAGTTCATTAAGAAACTCCTTAGTGCTTATCTGGAGATGAAATGGATATCCACAAGATTGTACAAGGGTGTCGAGGAGGGAAAGGGCAAGGAGGGCGACGTGGGGGTTACGGTTGCAGGCAAGGCGGGCGATGAGCATGGCGGCGTCGCGGGGGTTGTTGGCCTTTTTTTCGTTGATGTACTCTGCGACCTCGAGGTGGAGGGCATAGTTGGGCTCGTGAAACGAGGCATCGCACGCGCGACTGACGAGGACCTCGATGGCCGACGTCGTCGCCCACGACGGACTCAGCATCACCGTGGTCGTGGCAGGAAGATGACAAAGCAAGTCATGGTCGCTTTTGGATTTGGCAACCTTGGACTCAACATCAATTCTCAGTATGTTAGACAATTCCAGTCGCAAAATCACATAGTGTACAATTTCATTTACTGTACGATGACTTCATATCTTCTCTGCAGTGCGCGAATAAATATTCAGCATTCTGGTCCTCGACAAAACCCGTACAAAAAACCTCACCTTGGGCTCCGCTTAACAGGTATTTCCCGCAAAGCACTTGAAACTCTGGACCGTGGTGCCAGTGTTCACATTGACGCGGGAACCACCGCCTTGATTCTGGTACGTCCCCACTCGTTCTTCGCACGACTTGTCCTCGAAGACTGAGACGCAATGCTCCCCGCTGATGATAGTCTAGATTAATACAGAAGGTGAGTCTGCGGGGTGCATCGTGAATATCTGGGGCCTTGAGCTACCTCAATTGAGTGACGGTTTGTAAAGTCCCAGCAAGTGCCGTCGCATGCAACGTCGCCACCTTCGGCGCCATTACTCCAAGCAACCACGTCCGCATTGGCAGGAACCGGCGCCAGTAGAGGATGGCGGCCACAAAACGGCGAGAGCGTTGAACTTGAAAGTGGGCATTATCAAGTCGACTCTCTGCAGTGGAATCTGGCAGCGTTAGAACACTGAGGACAGAGCGCGTCTTCAGCAGGTTTATATATCAACGCGAGTAAATTCCCAACAAGCTATCGCTCATTCTTTAGAACGCATTTCAGCGTGCGGGAATCGGGATCTTAGTGGCCTCCGTACTGGGACACCTGAGCAGATTTCTACCTCGCGTGTACCGCCTTTCTTTACCGGAGGAGTGAGATGTCGTATGTCCTGCCGGTCCACGCTCGTCGGTAAGAACTGGTGAAGCATGGCATTCAACCTGAATTTCCCAAGTTTGCGGGCAAACGGAGAATCCAATGTGGCAGACTCTTGCCTGAAGGGTGCTCATAGACGACAATGCAACTCGATGGCGCACGTAGAGGATGCAGCCGGAATTGCCACTTGCTCACTGACTGCCGCATTCGATTCCTTGAAGCTGCATTAGACTCGAACCAGTCGCTAGGGCAAAAACCGTGAAGTTGATGACAATCGATCAACACCATGGCTAAATCACTGATCAAACGACTGTCTTTGATCTGTCACAAATCTCATAGGTACTGGCTCGAGTCTAAAGCTGCATGCCGAAATTGTTGGTTCACAACAACCCTGGTCCGTACGGCCTTGCGCGCTTCTTCTTCCTGGCTCCCCATCGACGAACTTGCCTCACTGACATTTTTTCTAACTGACACTCGTAAGGTAGGGCGCATGGACGATGCGCACATGTCACATGACTCTGACACCGCCAAAATCAGTGCCATCAAATGGCTTTTGGTCGGACTCTAGCCTTAATGGCGCCTTCTATCAGGACTAAATCGAAAATCTGGCCGCAAGGAAATGTCGGGAAGGTTTCTGGCTACATTTCATTGCAGGCCGATTTCTTGATTTGGGCCGGAAAAAAGTGCCATTAAGATTTTTGTCCGAAATGTGTCCAAATCAGGTGACGTGTGCGCATCGTCCATGCGCCCTACCTTAAGTACTTGGAATCAACGCAACGCCCCGGGATGAAGTCATGCAATGTCGACGGCACGAGTCCACCTTCCCCTCCTGTGGGCCGTGTTTTTGCATTCTTTAGTTTCCGTGTTCGTTGTTTGTACGATTTCTGCACGGGCGTATCGTAACCGATTATGACCGATACTTGACTTATTTACTTGGCCCTCCGATTACTGGACTGTTTCAAGTTGCTTAGTAATTCCCCATCACACACGCAGACCATCCCAGATGACTGGCGGGCCACTCTGCTTCGTCTGGTAGGTAGGTAGGTTCTGGAATCTGATTCTCGCCTCTTGAAGTTGTCGTCCAGACCAAACAAATGTACATTTTGTCTGACCTACATTTTGGACCTATTGATATAATGCGCGGTGAACGAAAATCGATAACACTATCCAGAACATACACACTAAAAGAAATGACGAACACTGGGACACTGTTTTGGGTATATGACTGGTGTGCTACAACAAGCGGAGTACATGACATGGTCTGAGTGTCGCAGTGAAGGGAACGAAGGCGACAACAAGATGCCGGTGAAAAAATTGTGGTGTCCTACATGCCGTTGGGGTAGCTGACGCTTTCGCTGAGGTGCTCGTTGGCCGGATTATACGTGAAGCCGCGGAACTGGTCTTGCACGGTCTCGGAGAGTGCCGAATCCGCGACGACGGAGTCCTGGGGCAGCTCGTTGGTGAAGTCCGGGTCGAAGTTCGCGACATCCAGCACAGATTCCTAAATGAACACCCATCAGTGTGAGACATGTACGATAGAACAAGCGGTATGTACAACGCTGGGCTTGAATGGGGTCGGATACTTCTTCGCGAGGAGCCTATGCAATATAGATGAGCAGACTTGACATGCAAGGTAGAGGTTATAAGAAACCTGTTCCAGTCGATATATTTCGCAAAGAAAGGGTGCTTCTTGATTTCCTCGCTCCCATGGGCGCCAAGTCGTTTAGAGGGGTCTCGTTGCAACAGGCCCGTCATAACACTCCTTGCCTCCGACGGCATGTCAAGCGGGAAGTTCAGCGGATCCGTGAGGATTCGCTGATACATCGTGTTGACATTCTCATCGTAGAACGGGGGAAGACCAGTCTACACAGCGCCCAGTTAGTGTGGGAGAAGGAGGGCGCGCCAGTGCAGCATACCATCATCTCATAGAGAAGGACCCCAAGGGTCCACCAATCGACTGTCTTGGTGTATCCCTGGCTCTCGAGAAGCTCGGGTGCGATATATTCCGGTGTTCCGCAGAACGCTGATGGACAGTCAACTTAGCGCTCCTTTGACACGGAGTTGCTGCTTACTGTTGGTCTTTTCCGTTTCAGACATATTGAGCTTGCACAGGCCTAGTCAGCTGACAGTTAGTCTTATCGTCCTCAACGACGTTTGTGCGTACGCACCAAAATCACAAAGTGCGATGTGGCCCGTATAGTCCAATAGAATATTCTCGGGTTTCAGATCACTGTTATTATGAACTGAGTTAGGAGCTCGGAAAAACAACAAAACAGTTCCGTACCGATATACGACGTTGAACCCATGTAAATGTTCCAGTGCACAAAGCAGTTCCGCAGCGTAGAAGCGACTTCGATCTTGATCAAATTTGCCTTCTCGTTGAAGATGATAGAACAATTCTCCGCCATTGACTACACGAATGAGACACAAAATACAGGGAAAAGTCGGGTCACGAACCGAAGGACATCACCAAGTACAACTTGTCGGGATTTTGGAAAGAGAACTTCAGTGGGACAATGAAGGGGTTGTTGACGAGCGCGAGGACTGTGCGCTCGGCAAGAATGTGGGTGATTTCGCCGGGCCGTTGAGCGATATGGGCTGTGGGGAGTAAGATTACTCTCCAGTCACCTATTGATCGAGGTATTTACCCTTCCGAATGGTCTTCAGAGCATATATACGTTGTGTATCCTTTTTCCGGACCTGCATGACCTTACCAAAGCTACCTTTCCCGATAACTTTTAGCAGGTCAAATGCCTCAATTGTCAGCGTCTCATCGCGGATTGGTCTGAAGTCGATCTTGAGGTGGAATGAACCCGAGCCGGCGGTAGCAGTGTACCATTGGTCCGACGCGTGCTGCGGATAGTCAAGCACATGTCGATGACAAAGTACTGGGACTTACATGGCTGTCCAAAGTGGGTGTCAAATCTACCCGTGCCATGAGCAGATCGTTACCCATATCATCCTGACCCTGAACTGCCGCATCTGTCCTCAGATACGCGGAAACAGAGACGTTGGACGTGCGGGACACGTCGCTGTAGCAATGTGAATGGAATTCAAAGCAGGAGAAATGAATTGACGGACAAATGAGCCCGGTAGTTCCACACTGGGCTGGCCAAGTCGCCGTCCATAGCATCTATCAGAATCTCGTTCTTGTCGAATTCCAGGACGACATAGGGCAGGTATCGTTTGCGTTGCATGCTTTCACGGTTGTTTGCCGGTCTCCTCGGCGGAGCGGAGTCCAGCGCCTTCTGGATGGCCGCGGGGACCGGAATATCGGCGGGAAGGGATAGTCCTCGTCCTGAACACAGCCAGGTCCAGGTGAGCAGCAATACCAAGCAGGGTCTGCTGTGCCGAACCTGAGAAGATACGGATGGTGAGCATCCCGCTCCTGAACTGGTCGCCATGTCCGGCGGGCTTGGGTGTTGTCGGCCGCGACGGAATGGGAGTAACAGATCGCGAAACGACGCCGTTCTCTTTGGTGTCCTTAGACTCTGCGAATTGCGTCAATTGGAGTGTGCTTTGTAAGAGCACAACGGCGGCCTACTCTTCGAGGAACCGAGTTTCCAAGACATGGCTGGGGTGCGAGTGATTTCTACGTTGGTGATGGTACAGAGGAAAGGAGCAAAGTGCCGCCAGCGACCTAAGAGTTGGATGTACAAGTGTAGGCAGTAGAGGTTCGTGATGAAAAGTAGGTGATGATCACAAAAGCACACTCGATGCCTGCCAATTTAACGCCGTCCCAATAACCCCAATTCTGGCTGTCCTCTTCTCTCATCACTTCGCGTTTATCATGTTGCCTAGTTCCCCATTAACAGATAGCATGCAATAGATGGTTAATATACAGATGGATGGATACAGTTCGCGTCGTTCTCAACAACACCTCCCCACTCTACATCTCCCAAATGAGATGAAATCTCTCGTGATGGAATCTCCCGCCCGAGACATCACGGTTCACTCTTCATCCCGAAACCAACTTGGTCCTCTTCTGGCTCGCTTGGTACGATGCGCGGAGGGGGAGTCTTCCGGATCGGCCGACCGTAATCGTCTACGAGTATTGTCGGATCGTACTTGGGAGCACTTGAAGACGTTCCGGGAAACGCAAGCGGCTTGGGACTATCTGGCAATACTCGTGTCCATTCCGGTGGTAAAGCACTGTGGTCTAGCGGATGGTCATTTGTCGACTCCGCATCCGCTGGAACCTCTGGCACATCTGGAATACCCTCCGCCACAGCTCCGCTCTCAAAGGGAGGGTCTGACCATAGGGACTCCGTTGGTTTCTCGGCCGGGTCGGTGTTAACTTCCTGGCGTGGTGTCTCTCGCCAAGGAAGCACGTCGTCCTTGACTGGTAGCCAATCCTTGGTGTTCATGAAATCGAGCACCAACTTGTCTCCCGTGTTCCTCTTCTTGGCGTGGGCGCGAGTATAACCAGGCAGGCGGGGCAGCTCGCCAAGGTCAAACTCTGGCATCATCGCGTAGCGGTGACAATCCAGTTTGAACCGGGATATCGTGTCGTGGGAGACGCTCTGCGTGCAGTTCTGCGAGAGACGCCGCGTATCAGCAACTGCGCTGAACAGGATATGCTTGCGATTACCTTGGTCCGTATGAAAGGGTCAAGATTGCAGATATTTTTTGTTCCCTGGAACTCCCCCGGAAGGGTGGACCGCAGGATACGTCCACCGTGGCGGATGCTGATCATCTCCTTCTCGACGTCGAACTCGAATGCCCAGAATCTGTCCGGTGAGGTAGAATCAGCTGCAGGTAATGACACACATGATCCCCTCACTTGAACCAGTCTCGTATCAGCTCATGCACAGGCACAGTATGCGGAGGGATCCACCCCTTCCCCTGGTAGTAGCACGTATCGCAGCAAAGAGGCTTGGGATGGTGCAGCCAAAACGTCCCCTCCAGGGTCCCTGGTTCGAGGGGAGGAAGCCCTTCCTGCAAGTTGGGCAACAGTCTACGATGCTTCAGGGAAATGAGCTCCAGGCCGATAACGGATGAATGGCAACTGACTTGGAGGAACCCGATAGTTAAGAGAACCAGTGCATAACTGCTGAAAGACACGGGACCACTTCGTGCAGCTGGCGCGTTGAGGCCGAGCGGTCGTGCCCACTTCTTGATGTACTTCATCATATGAACGAGTACCAGGTTCAACTCACAGTACCGCTTGATGAGGTCGGAATTGAGGAGGCCCAGTCGGTCGTTGACGTTGATGTCGCACGAATGGCCCGTTACTCGGTCTTCAAATTTGACTACACGGTGCACGATAGGTAAAGGAAGATACAGGAAGTGGGAGGCTTACCTATAGGCACAGCGGCACCGGCTACCGTCTCACGGACTTGGAACCCACCCCTTTCGAGAACGGTTGCGAGTTTCCTATGACGCAAGAATACTTTGAGCTTCTGTCACGATAGACTAAGTGCAGAGGTTTGAGTACCGGATGTTGTAGATCACTGGACAAATGTTTGTGATGAGGCAATTACGATGGATCATTGAGAACGTACAAGGTAATCTCGTCGTGTAACCGGGTGCAAAACCATATGGTCGACTGGGATCCTGTAGGTATTCAAAATCTTTGGAAAGACAGCGCGATGGGATAGACTGACGAGGAGAACCATGTCGAGATCGCTACTCGGGGAGGAGATACCGTAGCGCGTGCTGCCAAAAAGTTCAACCGAATATTGAGGGCCGTATTTCTGCCGGATCACTCGTTGTACCTGGCGGAGCGTCCTGAGGCGAGACTCATTGACGACGGCCTGTCCTCGCCATAAGCAGGGGCACACAGAGCGATACGGACGAAACCTGCATCGACTACGACTTCGCTGGTCCTGGCGTTTGTTTCCGCGTCCTTTTCCGCTTTGGCTTCGTCTTCCTCTTCCGCCCTTACTTTGGCTTGGGACATGGGTCTTGGTCCCCGCGAGAGGCAAGCGCTGGCGTGGAAGTTACGCGGAGTCGGCAAAATGCTTTTGTACGCGACGCCAGCCTTGCTCGGCCGTACGGGTGGAAGGGGGCGGAATTCCTCTTTTGCGGGCAAGGTCAAGGGATGCGCGCTCGGCCGCCAGAACTGGTGGGTGAAGTATCAGCTCAGTGGCTTTTCCATAACGGGGTTCCGCACTGTCGGCTCGCGAACGGGGGGCGGAAGAAGGCCCCACTGGGAAATATGGATATATGTCAGGTCCTGGATGACGAATGAGAAACTATTCTCACCTCTGGCGATTGCTGCACCGGACGAGTGAGACCTAGAGGGCGGACACCAGGTCTGGTAGGACGAACGATCGGCTTGGGAGGCTCGATCGCCTGTGTCGGAAGATGTGCTTGAGAGCTCGAAAAGAGAGCGTACAAAATACTAACGCTATCGTTCGGAAACCACCTTTTGGTCAATAAGATACTGCTGGTATGGAATTGTCTATGGGACCGTTCATAAAGCGGCTTGACTATTGGATTTCTCGGAGGCTTCGTAGGAGGGGGCTCAAGTTCGTTCTGCAAGTCAACCTCCGTCTTGCTTGGAGCAAAGTCAGCGGGCACCCTGTCTAGTTGTAATAAGGACATTGCAGTGTGATACACGTATGGGTGCGCAAGTATCTTGGCTTCCTCGGCCGACCCAGGTGGCGCTGCCTGACGTCCGAAGGTCTCTCGGGCAGGACGTCCCTGAGCGAGAATTTCGACGGTTCGCACCAACTGGCGTAAAAGCTGTTGCACGTCTGCGTCCGAAAGGAGCTCCGCATGGTTCTAGTAAGGATGCGAGTGAGTCGCGGCCGCACCAATAATGGCCGACGAGGACGTACATGGGTCTCCAAAAAGGGATCTTGGATGATAAGACGATCGTACCTCCACGCTGGTAGGTCGAGGGTGGGTACGTCGATGTTTTTCTTGTCGAAAGCGTAACTCCCTTTTCGAGGCTTCTCGGGACTATATGTTCGAGGTGTCAAATTGTTCGCAACGCCGAAAGCGTTATGTAAGGACTTTTCGCCAATGGCCTTCTGCCAGTGCCTTGATTGCGCATTTAGACAACCAACCAACAAGAGTGACACCAACTTACCGGAAAAAATTGAAGAGGTCGATCAGGTAGGCAGAGCGCGGCAAGTCTCCTGCTGGCTTGAAATCCACGGCGACGGGAACGACCGTCTGACGCCAGTCACCATCGCCCCTCCTATACTCCAGATTGGCCCAACCGCGGGGAGGTACATGGGAAGAAACTGGGGCATCCTGGGTTTGTACAGTGAGATGGCATACATCTCAACAACGTAGTTAGGCAAACCTCGGTTTGCATGGATGCTGCCACCATCAATCCACGGGCCTGTGGGCTCAATTGAATGTCATGCGACCGCATCCATATGGAGATCACGTTGAAAACCATTTTGAAGTTGGGATGGTCATTAGAAAACGAGGTGATAAACTCGTAGAGAGGTCGGATTGTGGCTCCGGGTAAAGTAAGCATGACCGCGCCTAGGCTTGGTTCTGGGTCGAAGAGCAGTCGCGGTGGGTAAACATGGCCGCCACGGCGCAGCGGAGTATAATCAGGCCATGGCCTGTGCGCCGCATACACAGGGACATCGAGCATTGCCTGAGACTGGAAGCGGTCCACCTGGAGGAATGTTCCCTTGAAGCCAGCCTCAGAGAGCGCCGTGGCAACAACGCTGAGGTGATGTGAGTGCAGAACATGCCCTTCGCAGACAGAAATCACCTCGGGTTGTGTATGGGCAGGACACCTATCTCAGGAGTGTCAGGGGGGATGCCCAATGGATTAAACAGGTCCTGGAACAAGTGAGTAAGATGCTGAGAGGAGAAGCAGACATGACTGACGACAAGGGCGAGTTCGGGAGTGTCCCAGTTGAAGAAATTACCGAGCGTCAGATCCTCGACCTTGAAAGAGCGTGGATCCTGCAGCTTGGACAAGGCGGCCTTGACGCGAATTGCGTAATCTCTACGCGATTTGGGAAGGTCCTGAGGTCCACGTCGAAACGCCTGGAAAGAGTCAGTCGACGGAGGTGCCGAGTAAATCGCCGTACATTTAGGATAGCGCCGTAGTCTTTTTCCGCCCAAGGATTTATGTTACGGGCAGCTCTCCTACGAGTGAACGCCAACTTCTTGACCTCATTCGTAGACAATGGCGGCGGGGAGAAGAAGGGTTGCCTGTTTCTCAGTGCGCAGCCAGAGAACGCGCGCGCAACTCGCATTTATCGACTTCGCGCGTTTGCCCTTGAGGCCCCACTCGTTCTTGGAGTCAAATAAATTGCACTTGATCGTAGCCAAGATTCCAGCCAAATCTCAACGACTCTGTACGAGTACGATGTACAACTTGGGTGGACGAAAAGTTAGGACACGAGCACGTGACATCATCCATCACAAGCTATCTAATCCATCTAATCTTTCGCCTTATTCGGTCGGCAATACAGTCTCTTCAAGTTTTTGAGCTTCCTCCCAACTTCCTCCTCCATCGTTCAGAACCTGATTCACGGCCCAAGAAATCCCTTGCTGATCTCAAGAGGACATAAGAGCTCACTTGGAACTTGCCACGCAGTACGCGACCATCTGTGACTAAGTAGGCTAAAAATACGCTTGTCCCAGTTTGTCCAAGTACTTCCTCGAAAATCTCTCTGAAAATCAACAGTCGGAGATTCTCCTTGCGGTTTCCATGTCCTCCGACGTCGCGCCCTCCCACTCTAGACCAGGTAAAAAGCAGGTGGAGGCGCTGATTGACACAAGGCGGCGTTGCCAAGGCGTTCATCAGTGCATGGGTGATCCAGCATTTCTAGTTCCTCTTTCCCCTTACGTCCTCACCAACTCACCTTCCACTCTTTTCTTTCCTTACACCCTTGTACGATGGCTTTTTCACCAGTTGGCAGGAAGAAGGTGGCCGCCCACAGTGCGTCCAGTCTTGCGCTAAAGCGTCGTCCCCTGATCTAAAATCACCAGTCCTGATCCTCCTCGTCAATGTCATTGTGCTCGCTCTTTCCACCCGGGTCAACCTCTACCAGGATTTCTTTTGTGCGTGTCTCATATGGTGCTTCTGGGCTTCAGCGCTCACCATTTCGCCCAGTCATCGCTGATCTCTTTCCCTTCGCCCTTTCCATTATCACCTTCGCACTACTGGGAATGATGTGTGTCTTGTGCCTCGTATTCAACCGCCTCTCACGAAGCCAATGATCCAGGGTGCTCCTCGACTTTGTTTCGAGCAGTTCTTACACTGGTCGACCTCAGTTTGAGATCGCTGTTTTCACGGGATTTAGCATCTTCTGGTTGGGTGCGTCACCATCTCCTCCCGCTCAGCCTCCTTTGATGTCCTGGATGCCTAGCCTTCAATGCCTTCTCCAGCTCCCGCTGGCAGAGTGCCCCATTAAATTGCGGCACGATCCCCAGCGGTACGCTATCGTCCTTGCCGCGGCAACGCCCCATCTCATCTCGCCCCACAGACTACCCTGATGCGATTCAATGGTGCCACGAACTCGGTGGCCTCCGCGTCTTGGTCTGGATCGAGTGGTTGATGTGTGCGTTTCCTCTGAACCTCTGCTGACCTGTGCCCGCGCTGACACGAATACGCTGCAGTCTTCTTCACCACTATCACCACCCTCCGGTATTCTATCACGCAGAACAACCGCGGTAACAAGCACATCTTCCAGATGCCCCTCTCGCGGTACACGCCAACCATCCGGTCGGACCATAACGTGGACTACACGAATGACAACCAGTTCCTCCAGTATTCCAAGATGAACTAAATGGCTGGTGGGCAAAGGGAGATCACGATTTACATGAAAAAGATCAGGGGACTGCCAGTCCAGTCCCCTCTCGTTTCGTTCTACGACTTTTTCTTTCTTGGCTGGGGCCATTCACGACAAGTACCCTTCATTCTTTTGTGACTTGTACATATACCGGATACTCCTGCCGGTCAGGGTGTCGTGTATGAATTCATGCCGTTTGTCTGAGACTCCCCATATCTACGAGTTTGAGTGGTCGAATGCCGGGCCGGTCCAAGCGCTCATGATCATGTCTGTCTATTTACAGCAACCGCTTCTGTTCTGCAAAAGTCGTCCATCCTGTACCCCGCACTCGGGACTACATCCCGTGGCCCCCCAGCAACTAACCACCGCACCGTCATGCGCTTACCTCCGTCCACGCTCTTGGTAAACGACTCACGCGACCTAGCAGGCACCCCCGCATTCTCCAGATGGCATCTGGCCTACGTTTCCCCGAAGAACCTCCCGGAACCGATGTCCCTTATATTTCAGCGGCAGCAGAATTGTGCTACTCGCTCATAATGTGGATTGCTAGCACTTTGCTCGCGACGCTGACCACTGTGGCCGTCGCGGCGCCTCCTGGCTTCCCCGCGACCGGCAACGGTCTATGGTATTCCGCACCCGGCGCGATCTGGTCCAGGGACTACCTGCCGGTCGGTAATGGCTACCTCGCTGGTACGCCTGTTCCGGCCCCCCCAAAATACGATTTTTAATCCTCCGAGATAGCGATGACGCCTGGAGGGACCTCGCAGGAAATATCTCAGCTGAACATCGAGTCTCTGTGGACTGGCGGACCATTCCAAGACCCAGTTGGTATTTCGGGCTTGGCCCTCATCGTTTGTCCTAAACTTTGTTGAAGACGTACAATGGTGGAAATGAACAAGCAAGCCAACAGGCCGCTATGGCTACTGCGATGCAGGCGTATCGACAACGATTTTTAACAGCACCACAGGGAACATTGACAGTATGTTGGATGGATGGTCAAAGGATAGCAGAGGCAGTCTAATGGGCAGTTTTCCAGATATCGAAGCTTTGGCGACCGACCCAGGGGCATATGGTACGTTAATTTCCTAGTTATCATGCACTCTTAATCAACAGGTTTCTTCTAGGATCTTACGCCGGCGCAGGCTATATCATAGCCACGCTAAATCTTGCAGGAGCTGTTTCCAACTACGGGCGGTGGCTCGATCTCGACCAAGGCATCTCGCGTGTTACATGGACGCAAGCTGGGTCCCATTTCACTCGGTATTAACCTCTCCACCCCTGTACAACATCCACTCACCTTTCCACCAGCGAATTGTTCTGCTCCCACCCAACACAAGCCTGCACCCAGCACATTGCAAGCACCGGCACGCTTCCATCAGGCACCTATGCCTTTTCTGCCGCGCTGGAATCGAGTCTCCCAACACCGAACATCACCTGCCTCGACTCCAGCACCCTCCGCGTCCGCGGGACCGCCGGCACGCCCGGGATGGTCTACGAACTGTTAGGGCGCGTGCGCTCGACCGGCGGCCAGGTTTCCTGCACGCCCATCGCGGGGAGCTCGCCCTCCAACGCGACGGTAGCGGTCTCCGGGCCCGCGACCGAGGCGTGGATCAGCTGGGTCGGCGGTACGGAGTTCTCACAGGACGCGGGGGACGCCGTGCACGCGTTCTCGTTCAAGGGCGCGGACCCGCACGCCGCGCTCGTTGGCCTCCTCGCAGGGGCTGTGTCCACCGCGTCGTACGCGACGCTCCGCGCGCAACACTTCGCCGACTTCGCCGCCACGTTCCACCGGTTCTCGCTCTCGCTCGGGCAGACCCCGCAACTGACGACGCCAACGGACGTTCTTGTTAATGCGTACCAGACGGACGTGGGCAACCCCTATCTCGAGTGGGTCTTGTTCAACTACGGACGCTATATGCTGGGGAGCAGTGCGCGGGGGGTGCTGCCAGCGAATCTGCAGGGAAAGTGGGCGAAGGATATCTCAAACCCGTGGTCCGCCGGTACGTATATCCACATATCCGCTCACGGCGTGGTGACTGACCTTGGTTTAGATTACCGTGAGTGGCGCGGGAGCGTTCCTGGCGTGAGCTAACCGCTACATTAGATTCGAATATCAATATACAGATGAATTACTGGAGTGCGGAGATGAGCAATTTGGATGTCACGTCCTCACTGTTTACTTACTTCGAGGTTCATCTCTCGTTTGTCTTCATCGGATATCCTCTGACTGCTCAGCAGAAAAACTGGGCTCCTCGTGGAGCAATCACAGCCCAGGCGAGACTTGCGATCTGAACTAGAGATCAAATAACAGCGGACTGATCTTCTACAGGTCCTGTATAATATAACACGAGGATGGGTCACGCACAACGAGGTAATTTCATGGTTCATCACATGAAGCAGCTACTGACTTACAGCGGCATACCTAGATGAACGTTAGTTGCTCCTCAGCAAGCTCAAGCGGAACTTTCTGACTCGCAGTCCTAGATTTTTGGACATACTGGCATGAAAGCATTCGGTAACAGCGCTGAATGGGCAAACTACCCTGGTTGGTCTACCGTGTCTATCTATTCGTTGTAATACACATCTCATGTCAATTTCATTCAGAATCCGCCGTCTGGATGGTAGGTTTTCTCAACCACATCCCAGTCCTATGCTGACCTACCTAACAGATGGTGCATGTATGGGACCACTTCGACTACACTAACGATGTGGCATGGTGGAAGGCACAGGGTTGGCCCTTGCTCAAAGTACTTCACTTCTCCCCACCGAAATCTATTTCCTCATCATACCTCCATACTTCAAGGGTGTCGCCAGTTTCCACCTTGACAAGCTGATTCCCGATGCGCGCTTCAATGACGGCACGCTGGTTGTGGCCCCGTGCAACTCGCCAGAGCAGACCCCAATTACGCTGGGTGCGTTCCTCATGCTTTTCTCTGAACGACCGCGACCGACCACCCGATGATAGGGTGCGCGCACGCACAGCAGCTTATCTGGCAACTCTTCAACTCCGTCGAGAAAGGCTTCGCTGCTTCCGGGGACACCGACACCGCCTTCCTCAACGGCAGTCACTGATCTCTCATGACATAACATATACTCAACGGAACTTGTTGCAGAGGTGCGCACGAAGAGGGCCGCGATGGACAAAGGGCTGCGGATCGGTAAATGGGGCCAGCTTCAAGGTGGGACGATGCGCGTGCACTAGAAGTGTGAGCTAATGTGTCTGGTGGATCCACAGAATGGAAAGTCGACCAGGATTCCCCCACCGACACCCACCGACACCTTTCGCACCTCATCGGTCTGTACCCCGGATACGCGGTCGCATCGTACGATGCGGCTGCGCAGGGCGGTCTGCTTGTCAACGGGACTCGGACAACGTACACGAAAGCTCAGGTCATCGGCGCCACGACGACCAGCTTGATCCATCGGGGGAACGGAACAGGCCCAGACGCCGACTCGGGATGGGAAAAAATGTGTACGTCTGTCTCTCCTTGCTTTTGGGGATCTCACATTCAAGACCTGATCGATAGGGCGGGCGGCTTGCTGGGCACAGCTCAGGAACGCGACCGAGTTCTACCACGAGCTGTCGGTAAGACTCTCGGTTGTCGATTATCGCGACAACAAAACTCAATTTGCCCCGCATCCACAGTACGGCATCTTCGAAAACTTTGGCGCCAATCTTTTCAGTCTTTACGATCCGTTTGACGCTGTCCCCATATTCCAAGTACGTCTTACGTACCTGTGAATGACTGCTTGTTTATGCGTTTGCCTATCCTACAGATTGATGCGAATTTGGGGTATCCCGGAGCCGTCTTGGTGAGATATCTCCATGGTTTGTGCGTCTGAAAGCTTATCAAACGATATCTAGAACGCCCTGCTGCAAGCTCCCGACGTCCCGAGCGTGACGACGCCCCTTGTCATCACTCTGCTACCAGCGCTACCTAGCCAGTGGGCTTCCGGCGCCATCTCAGGAGCGCGGGTGCGCGGAGGGATCACTGTCAATCTGCAGTGGAAGAATGGCAAACCTACCAGCGCATCGTTGCTAATCGATTCCAACGCCGTTCCACGACCCGTTCAAGTAGTGTACGCAAACAAAATCCTTACCTCGTTTACAACAAAATCTGGAACTCAGGTACCTATTGGTAACTTCTGATGACACTGTATTCTATCTAGTATATGCTGCAATGGATGAAATTCCGCTATGAAGGTATATCGGCCAAGCCTTTGTGTGAACAGGGTATATAATCATTGATTCGCAATCAAGTAGCTGCCAAATCGGGTGTTTTTAAGTCTTCAGCACTGACCGGCATACGAACTCTTCGGTATCGTTTGGTGGTAGTCTATCACGGGACAAACATCAGTACTGGGCTCCGGGAGGAGCAAATAGAGGCAGCTAACCGTCAACCCATGTGGTGAGATTGGGATCTGGGGGAATGCGTCAAACAGAAATTTGGATATCATGACATCAACTCACTTGTGTATGCCTAAATGGACGAATGTCATAGTGAGTGGAAGAATCCAGCACCAAGGAATGGCGCACCTCGATGTAAGTATTAATGTAAGCTGACGTCGGGAAGTCAGGGGGGTCACATCCGATATTGATGGAGTCTGGGTATTGGTATACCCGCACGTAGTCCATCCGCAGAGTTGTAGGGAACGTGATATGCTCTACGTCGACAAAGCCAAAGTTCGTGGACATGCCCAAATTGGCGAGAATATACTACAGCGCCACGGATTGTGGGTTACGACTTGAGCATATAGGGAGATGCAGACGTACCATGGGCTCTTGGGGCACAGGTCGCCCAGAGGTCTCGACCCGAGGGTCTGCCGCGAGCCCCGCTACTTGAATGGTCCAGGCTACTTTATTATCCGTTATCCAAGATATGTACTGCGACATTCATCAAGCAGGTCTTGCGGAAGAAAGCACTCAACTCACCGCGTTGTCGAACCCTGAATAACAGTAAGAATAACTAAGTGAGTGTGACCAACGGTAGCGAGAAGGGCGTTACCAGGTTTATACTGTAAAAAAACTGCGGTCAGTGCACCGGGATGAGAAGGGAAAATTGTTATAGGCACCCACCTCGATCCCATACACAGAGAGACATTTGTCAGTTAATTCGTAACAGCCCTGGTTAGTTTGCGTGACGACACTGGTGGCCTGTTGGTACGCTCCTCCAATGTACGTGTTGAGTGTAGAAATAGTAGGGTCCGAGATGGAATAAGTATCACTCGTATTGAACCAAACGTATCCGGCGTTGAATGGCTGTAGGACGTCAGCCATGTTGTGGGCAATTACGCGAAAGGACAACATACAGCCCATTGGCCAGACTGCGAGACTGCTCCGTGCTCGTTCTGAATCTGCCGCGGAATTAGGAAGATACAATGAGCTGTGGTGACGAGATGCTTACCTGTGCTTCAAAGACATCGATCTCTGGTGCAGAGCGTCCAACGTAGGTACCATCCGAATGGATCGGCCCAGGGTGGGACTCTCCCGAGCAAGTGCAGCGCGAAAGTCGCTGACCAGTCAAGTACGATAGTTCGCCGTTATAAGGTTCATCGGTACTGCCACTCGTTAGAGCGATTGCAGGAAGATCGTCTCGCGTTTGATTTGGTGCGGTGCCAACATCGCATGCGTCATATGTGTAAGGCTAGCCAATGCTAAGGTGCCATTCAATTACATTATTGGACGCACTCACCCACATGCCATCAAGAGAGGCACCGTAGCCAGCACGGCCCAGATTTCCCCTGATGTAAAAACCGCGTAAGCAAAATCAGTGAGTTGACCGGAAATTGCCATGCATAGTCCAGAAAGCCGGCCATAAACCATGAATATTGGTTGTCCCAGGCAATGTGGCACTCGTGACCACCAAGCCACCCGTGAAACAGAACTTGTTCCTGTATAGTCCAGTGAGTTGCAAGGCCATTCTGTTCTGGAGAACAGTCTTGCCAAGATGTGACGAGCCCTGTAATATGAAATAAGTCGAAGAAAACAACAGATGTATGTTAGAAAAGCACACACCGCCTTGATAGTCGAGACCCTTGGTTGGTGTGGCAGATAATGTAATCTCTAGTGCTCCATTGCGAGTGGTGACCGCACCAGGGTCATACCATTCCATGTTGTTCGTCTACGCCGACGTGAGCGACGCGATATATGGAGATCAGAGCAACAGACCGCCCAATAGTGAAGATCGACGGCCTCCCAGTATGGATCATCGCCTATTACTATGAGCTTTACTCTCCAGGATGGTGGACAGCAGACTGACCTGGATAGAAAGAACGGCCATCTGTGTTGAATTCGTCGGAGAACACCAGCTTCATCTCTTTGCCAGTGTAAAGGGAGTTGAGAGTATATGCATTAGCAGGCGTGTCAAGATCTATCAGACCGAAATTCCCGATGGAAGCCACCTTTTATGCACCTCAAAACAAAGTACGATAGATGAATAAAAAAAACATACCTGACCGGTAGCATTGACGGTTACACTGTTAACGGCGGGCGAAAGGAACTTCTTTTCTATGAAGGAGATAACAGGATACCCCATGCTGATATTGTCGTAAGCATGGACATTTTAATGTGAGAAAATGAATCGCACAAAAGTGCCAGGAGAGCCAGACAGATAATGACAAGGCATCCAATATTCATAATCCCTCTGCTAGATAACGAAGTCTTGGTGCGGTCAACGATTTTCCCGCCCTCAAATTCCGGGTTATGCAAAGCATCGTCTGGTTCAGTGAGATTTGGGGACAAGTTCGATCCCCACAGAGCCGGATCCGGTGATAACGAGTACTAAGAATACAAATTGCGTGAGTGAGAGAAGAATTCTTGGCCAGACCAACCTTGTCAGACAGCCCACCGCTGCTAGGAGAAGATGGAATTGACTCCTGGATTATAATTAGACACACAGGCAGTATTCAGTCACCGCGAGACTATCGCACCCAATCGTCGGGTCGAGGTAAAAGGTTGGGCGAGGACTCCTTCTTGTAGCCTTTCCGAGAATGGTGAGAGGAGATTGACATAGAAAAGGAGTGGAGTGAAAACGAGCGTGAGTTGCACACTGCAAAGCCAGGTCAAGTTCGCGATGCAATAGACGCTGGTCAATTGATCGTGTCAACCGCTTAGCGCCGCTTATTCATCAGGGGTTGAAACGTTCGCTGCTGTTTAATTATGCGGTCAACAACCGGACCACGAGGTAGCAGATTTCTGATGTCAGCTTCACAAACGACGTGTCGCCGACGCACCTTAAGTAAAGCTTAAGAATTCTCACCAGCGCTCTTACAGCCGTTTCCGAAAACGTTGGCATAAGATTGCGAAATCAGGCATATGGGTAGCCAGAGGAAATTAAGAGAAAATATGTTTATAAGCCCTTCTTAAGCTTAAGGCTTAACCCTTAATAAGCCTTAAGGTTCCGGCGGACCGTTCCTTACTAAGAGTTACTCCGGGAGTGGATTTGGATTTGGATTTGATGTGGATCTGGGTTTGATGTACTTACGTGATGAGTGTTTGGATTTGTACATCTGGTTCGGACTTCGCATTTTTCTCTTTTCTCCTTTCCCCTTTGCCCCCGGAATTTTTCGGCATGCATGCATGTACTAGTAGGCTACTCCTCTGCGAAATAACTAAGAGATAAACCGAGAAGAAGGTATTGAAAAGGATTTGCCAGTCCATCATAAGTCAGTGGTACCAAGGGAGTTGTCTACGTTCTGGCCCTACAGCTTGCCCAAAAGTTCTGGGAAAATTTTACGACCCTTGAGTATTATATAGAACACTCTCTGGTCCCTCAGATTCTTTTTCTGGGACGTGGTCGTTGTATTTTGCAGGCCAGACTTCGGTTGTCACAGGGTGTCACAACATGTCACAAAACGCATTTCCCCCCAAACACAACTCAAGCGTGCCGGCAAGAGAATCTGAAGACGCTGAAAGCATGAAATATCGTACAGAAGGCCTCTCGAATTTTTCTGGGAGTGCGCGGTGAGCGGCGAGGTCAGTACATGGACAACTCCCTTGGTATCACTGACTTTGATGGACCGGCAAGTCCTTTTCAATACCTTCCTCTCGGTGTATCTCTTAGTTATTTGGCAGAGGAGTAGCCTACTAGTACATGCATGCGCCCCGAAAAATTCCGGGGGCAAAGGGGAAGGGAGGAAAGAGAAAAATGCGAAGTCCGAACCAGATGTACAAATCCAAACACTCATCATGTAAGTACATCGCGATATCAAACCCAGATCCACATCAAATCCAAATCCAAATCCACTCCCGGAGTAACTCTAAGGGCCAACACTGACAGACCGCAAGCGAAATTAAGGTTTCTGCTACCTCTTGGGCCCGACACTCGTTCATCCCATATATCAAGTACCCACGGTCGACCACGTATTAACATTCTCAATCAATTCTCAATGGCTTTGAATTTCTCCTCATTTTTTCTTTTACATGATTGGAACCTTTTTGGCCATTTTTGAAATTTCTACAACTACGTGCGACCGGCGAATCCTAATGTGCGTGGAACCGACTAATGGGGCCGGAGAACAGGCGTACCTTCCTGTCCTTTGATCAAGTGCAATCGACGAATGCACTGAGAGAAAGGACTGAAGGCTGTCCCGAAAAATTGGAGATACGTATACAGTACATTGGTCGACTCCACATAATAGCTCCGGTGAAGAACACCTCGGGCAAGAGTCAAAAACATGTACTTAGGAAAGAAAAGACAAACTTACCCCGAGGAACTTGCCTTCCACGAGGATCAGGACTTCAGTATTCTCCGGGGCGGCGACTAACAGGAAAATCAGAGTTGGAATTATTATATACACATGTTCGAATTCGAGCAAGATTCAAACATATATCGTCAGGCACACATCCCGTCGAGCTCTGTGGCGAAAAGCTCCTCAGTCGCGTTGCGTCTAAGAAGAATTTAAAAATGTATTCAATGAAATTGAAGACTAATGCACTGACCTTACGTTTCCTTTTTCCTGTATACGTTAAATATTTATTGAGTTATGAAGCGGCCACCAAGTCAACATACCTTAGTCCTCGGTAAAGTCCCTTTCGGCAAGACGCGAATTTGCCTGGGATTGTTGATGCGCTCGTGGGGGAAAAGGCGTTCATTGAATAACTTGGTTCGGGAAATAATATTCTCTGCCAACTTGAAGTTTTCCTCGTCACTCAATCCTCCACCAGTGGTCTCCACGAACAGAACGGGCTTTGCTCGGTTCGTGCCGACAACAACTGCATCGTGGATGAGCCCTTCACAAGTCTTCCGGACATTGTCCTCGATAGCTCTATAAAGGTGTTAAAGACCGCTCGATGGACAGGGACCAAAGGATATTTACTTGGTATCACAAAAGCCCCAAACCGTTTTCAACCAGTCATCCTTCCGCCCTCTGAAGGTGTACAAACCCGGCTGAACCTCCTCAAACAGATCGCCTGTGTGGTACATGTTGTCACTGTTGAAAAGGGACGAATGGGGGCTATCGGGAGCTCCAGCCGGCAGTACTATCTCCCATAATTGGGGTGACGACGAAACCAACGTGTTCTCGTTGGTCATCGAATACCAGATAAATTGAGCCGAACCCCCAGGAATGAGGCGCAGAAGTCGGTCAGAGGGGCTGCTACCCAGCTTCGTGGTCATGAGAGTTGCTAAGAAATGAATAAGCCTCATGTTTTGTAAGAGCGTGAGCAGGCAACTCACCAGTCTCTGACGTAGCGTACATGGCCTGGGGGGGATCAGGATCTGCTTTATAGACGTAGAGAAATAAGGACGTGCTGTGATTGGCAAGTCATTGGCATATGCCCATTCTTCGTCCTCGCGATTGAGGGAAACACCGGCATGCACTATCTGACGGAAACCCTGTAGGGCTTTCAAAACTTCGGGATCCTTCTGGGCGTCCTTGATGTAAACGGATAGAAAAGTTGCATAGACGGCCATGCGATTTAGTCCGCAGGTCTTTACCATCTTCATAAGTTCTTCGATTGACATGCCCACGGCGGGAGACTGTGCCGTGCAGTATCCACGATAGGCAGCTCCAAGAAATGCTGGGGTCGTTTCAGAAAAAATTATGAGAGAATAGTCACCGCGAGGCTCACATGTGAACGACCCAACATGGGCGAGGCTCCCGATCGTATTGAAGACATTTTCTCCATCCAAGTTGCCTTGGCACACCGAGTATCTGTACAAGATGTACGTGGAAATCCATCCATGGGTAGTGCGAATGAGCTTGGGAGTTCCCGATGTCGTTCCAGAGGAATGGACAACCAGGGCAATGTCATCCTGAGACACCGCAGCTATCTCATATTCCGCATTACCCTTGCTGTTCTCCAGGTCTGCGATCGTGAGGGCTGCTGAGGTGGGTACAGGCGCCCTTTCTGCGTTCGAAGAGAACGTATCGTCCAGAATCAGTGCTTTTGCATTGCTTGCCGATAGAAGGTCCCAGATGACATCCGGATTCGGAAACACGACGCTAAACAGCTGGGGAACATAACCTGCGGAGCATAATCCCAGGATGTTTATTAGATCCGTGTATTTCTTTCCCGTCAACCTATGATGCTCGTCTCGAAATCTTCAGGGCAATTATCGGGCAGAAAACACACCATACTCCAACAACGTCATGAGGGGCCAATCCGATACCACACAGATAATTCCCCCAATGCCGAAAAGACGATGATATGTGCTCGTTGAACGTCTGGCAGGTGACATTACCCCATCCTTCAGTAGCACCCAGATACGGTTTGAAGACCAGTTTGGAAGCTCTCTTTTGCAAAACTGGTTGGATCAGGGATAGAAAGTGGTTTTGCGAGTTTGTAGCCATGAAAGATGCGCTCAGTTCTGTATAGAGTGACAGCAAGTCCTGTGGGTCCAGTGGGCATAGGTGGGCACCAAGTCCCGAACATTACGACAACTTGTTCAAGGCTGGACTTTATGATTTGTTCAAGTTCGGATCTAGCCGACTCGGAGTTGCGGCCCGGGCAAGCCAGCAATCTCAAGCGATTTATGACCATGACTGGTTTGACTTTCAAAAGCGTGCCACCCGGGGATCTTGAAAAGGCTATACAGATTGAACAGCAGGGTAAGCTGCTCCGATGTGGCAGTCGACCCGAAGTTCAAGCTTGTCCCAACTTTTTTGCCTGTAGGCTTTCCACCGGATGAGGCAGCAACGCTGGATGCATTCAGGTGAGAAACCCCCACATTCTTTGAAACTTTTGTCTCAATTGAGAATAGACTGCGCCAGGTACAGGCAAAAGATCTGTTCCTTGGCGCCTACCAGACCTTTGGCAGCGAGCTTCAGCTTGTCGGCTACGTTTGCTCAACACTCTCCCCAGATGCATCCTTGACGCACGATTCCATGTCGAATCATGTACCAGACTCTTCCTCAGTCTGCATACATTCTGTCTGTGTTTCTCCTGCATGTCGAAGGCAGGGTGTTGGCCTGAAGCTCCTCCGCGAGTATATCACCCGTCTAGAAGCCGCCCGCCGAGAAAAATCTGCACCCTACGAGCGTGTTCTCCTTATAACACACGAGAACTTACGATCGTTCTACGAGAGGGCGGGTTTTGAATGGATTGGACCAAGTGCTGTCGTGCATGGCTCTCAGCCATGGTACGAGATGCGCGTCATCCTAGGGTCCTCTTCCCAGCCCCCTGCCACTCAAATGTCAGCAGATTCGCTACCCTCAGGAGTTTTCGAAGCTCTGCAACGCCCCTCTCGCCATAAACCTGTGTCTCGGCCACTCTCTTCATTCTCTGGTATTGCAGATGTTTCTTCGTCCGAGTCTAATTCTACAGTCAACAAATTCGACCTTTTGTGTCCCCGAACCGATTGCGGAAGTATCATCCTCAAAAGCGGCGTCGCTAAATTAATCGAGGCAGTCAGTGTCCAGGTATTGTATATTCTCCGTCTCGTCATGCCAGCCTTCTTGAACTCACCGTCTCATAAGATGGAACCTGAGAATCAGCCCAAGCACCCACTTCTGCCAGCCTTGCCCCTACCGCCGACCCTAACCCAGTGGTGGTTGATCACGCCGTCGCCGATGGAATTTGAGAACATAGGTTTCTCTCATGCCGTTGAGTCTGTTGGTAAGTGTATAGCTCGTTTCTCGTCTAACAGGTCTGTATAAAAAGGTTTCAGGTGGAAAGATGAAACTCCTGGCCTGCGCCGAATGCGACCTTGGGCCTTTGGGGTGGTGCAAAGAGGGTGGAATAGAATTTTGGCTTGCTTGTTCCAGAGTCGGTTATAAGATCTGAATTCAGGCTCGTCTCTCGTAGACAGGCGCTACAACTTGATGCTCGCACCTCGCATGTTGTACTCTATTGATAACTTTGGCCTTGCGTATCATGCAGTGTTGGAATTGTTGGCAGACTGGCAAAACTCTGCCAGCCAGTTCTGCCAAATTGGCAATTGCCAGCAGTAGGTCTGGGTTGGGCAGAACTTGGCAGAACCTAAGCGATGCTGGCCGGCTGGAGTGTGATGGGAGCATATTTGGGAGTCTCCCACTGTAAAAATTGCCAAAATATCTATCCCTTTTCCGGATTTCCAAGCCCGGCAAATTATGACATCCTCTCTCAACCGGAGCCCAAAATAAAAATCACAGGGACTCAAACACCCTTGCAACATCCTTCTGGATGCATTACGGGAACAGAAATTGGGGAAAACACCTTGGAACGGCTCAAACTTCAAAAAAATGCATCTTGGGGATTTCCATATTTGGATCTGCCACAGCCTGCAATTGCCAGTTCGAACACGGATCCAACGCGTCCCAAACGCGTCCACTACATAAGTGAATTGCTTGTGCATGACTACGTAATAAGAGGACGTACCGGTTATCAGGGCGCGGTAACCAACACACTTCAGAACGAGGGAGTCAAGAGAGACTATAGCTAAGCTAAGTTTGAGCCCGAGGTGGCCGCGGGTGACAGGTGATGGCATTGAAATGCAACAAGTGACAATAACTCTGGACTGCGACCCAACTGCGACCTGTTACGACCATGTCTTTGGCAAAACTAACGTCGATATCCACCCAAACGCTCTCCCTTCTTCTAGAACGTCAGCGCCAGCAGACTCTACCCTCTTACACGACACAGCCTAGCGACACCCCCACGAACAAACCCAACAACCTTCATCTCCCACAAATTACACAGAATCTCAATTCCCTGCGGTCCGGTATCCTCGCGCTCGAGGAAAAGGAGGGTCGCTCAGATGCCGTGAACATGCTCCGGAACCAGCATGAACGAATGCGCGCGATGCTGGGTGCCCGTGAGGACGACGGCGTGGAAAGGTTCGCTGCCACCCGTTTGCACTTCGCGTTCCCTTGACCAATTGTGTATCGAAGCTTGGACCCGGAACGGCCTCCTCCAACGCTGATGCCTTCCACGCCTGCAGAGCCGGTCTACACTCCCTACACCGACGACCCGGAGGCGGCGTACGAGCCTGAGGCATTGCTGCAGACTCAGCGGCAGTTGATGAACCGTTCGTCTCTCCATGTTTCCTGTATTATTTCTGCGACTGGAACTTGGTTCTACAGAGCAAGATACTCACCTTGATCTTCTTTCACACTCCATCAACCGACAACGAGACATATCGCTCCATATAAACGACGAGCTTGACGTACACACGGGTCTGCTCGAGGAGCTGAGTACAGACTTGGACCACACGGACACTTTTCTTACTGGTGCACGGAGACGGCTGGACAGAGTCGCGCAGGGTGCGAAGAACAACGGTATGTTAGTTTGACTCCCTCGCAAAGTGCGCATTGACGAGCACATGGTTTAGGCTCCGCAGTGACGATTGGAGTGTTGATCCTCGTCCTCCTCATCCTCATCATCATTTTCAAAACATGACGCCCCCCCCCGATTGCTCCCTCATTTCTTTTGCATTTACATTTCATTCTCCGTCTTGCATCGGTCGGATTGTATTTTAGTCGCATCTGCGCGGATATTGGGTGGGCATGGTCGTGGAGACACGTTAATCTATCCTTATTTTGCTGCATCATACAGTTTCTTCAATTCTTCTTGTCACACGCTCTTTTAAGGAGCGTGATAAAGCCAACCATGAATGAACGTCTAGCTTGAATGGTAAATATCACACAGCTGCGACGCCCAGGAGACCCCATATTGTTTTCCCCACAACCCCGACTCCGTCATTCCGCCATGCTGCGCGCCGAACCGCATCCTGGGCCGTAACCATGTCAATAATTCCAGACTGCGACCGTGCTTCGACCATCTTCGTCATTATGGGCTCATTGAATTCAGGATGCCCTTGGACGGTAAAGATGTGGATGTCGGAGAGCGAAATGCCAGAGGGAGAAGCGTCGGTCGACTGAAACCGCACCATGCCTTGATTCAGCGAGACGTCCGTCGATCCGAGGAGGTGAAACGTTGGCGGGACTGTGGGGACATGGTCTCGGTGCATCTCTTCGATATTCTGGAAAGGGCATTATTGGTCGGGAAAAGCAATTGACGGAAGGCTCAGTTTATGTACCAGAGAGTCGACACCGAATACCTCTTTGCCCAGGCTCGTTAGCGCAACAGGAGTGGGCCCAACTTCCCACTTTCCGCCATTGGGAACGCATGAACCGCCCATCGCGCGCGCTACGATTTGGTGTCCGAAGCAGATGCCTGTCCGCCGCTGGATTTAGCAGCGGGCCGCAAGATCACCAGACGCTCGAAACGCACCGATGATCTTCACCTTCGGTTTGGCAACCGCGATGCGCGCCACATAATCCACCAACTTATTTATCCATTCAATTTCCTCGTACGCAGACGCCTCTATGCACATGAGTCGCCTTGAACACTTGCAGAGCTATATTATCATACTCACTAGAGCCAGTGATCAAAACCCCGTCGAAAGAATCTAACTGCTCGTCCGTGGGGTACTCCATCTTGTGCACAACATCGTATCCGACTATCTTGCACTTGTTCTCGATGTCTACGATCCCCAGCTGAGTCGCTGAGACGTGAAGGAGTTCACTGAAAAGGGTATGATAGTCACCGTGGTCCAGGAGGACCGACGGCATGGGGGTGTCGCATATAAGGAGGGCGATGGACTTGGACATGCTCGACAACTGGGGAGTGCTTATGATTATTCAATTGTGCATGAGTCGGAGAAAATATGGGGCAAATGCGGGAGATACTTAGCGAGCGCTTATCAGCATGGTGTTGTTTGGCAACACAGCCGCCGGCCCGACTGTCCGGTATGTTCTTTCTCTTCCGAGTCAACCACTGATGTTGACGAGTGCCTTTTGTTCCTCTGGTACGACCGGCGCTGGATGATGTATCCAACGCGGCAAAATATACATCCCGAGACACACAGACTGCCAGTGGCAGCGACTCCGAGGCACGAGCAATTGAAAGGAGATTGTTCAATGTTCATATTCAGACCTCGGCTCAAACAGCTTGTGCCAGTGGGGTCGAAAGCGATCTACGACTATCTTCTGCTTATTACTATTAACCAATAACTTCACCGGGTCTTGACTGCCAAAATCTGAAAGATACCTCTGCACTAGTCGCGAACTCTAACCTGGCAGCTCCTGCTCCACCCAATCTCACTTCTGGGAATCATAGATGTATTCTGGGTGCATACTTCGTGTGTCCCGGAGGCGCTGAAATATGGCGCTATATGCTAATGATGGAGGACCCGAGTCGTGATTCGAGGACGTGTAATCGAGACAAAATCGATATTCTTTTTGATCAATAAAGACGAACAGAGGATGCGTCATTTTTCCGAACGACAGCCCTGACTTCTATGAGCTCAGGCTAACCTGTTCTGTCTATCGCTATATCTCGTTGTGGGTCCGCGAGGCTTGTCGGCGATCGTATATGGTAGAAGGGGTGGCCATCTCCGCTTCGTTCTGGTTTCCATTCCATCGATCCATGGAAGAATACCGTTACTCAATTTGGACTGCACGATTCCTCGAGTCAACGAATTAGTGAGATGCGACACGACCTTCGAAGCGTTCGTTGGCTAATACGGATGAGCTTCGAATGCTTCTGCAGACAAAGTCTCATTATCCCAAACGCTCAAAAAATAAATAAATAAATACGAATGGGGATGATGATCGGGCACCCATTCTATCACACAGCGCACTGCGCCGTTACAGGCTCGTTTTGTCTGACGGGCTATTTCGTAAGTTTTGTGTGCTTCTTATTGTTCTGTTGTGACTTTTGTGGCCACAGAAATATGCTGAACCTTTTCGGTTACCTCGCACTGACAAACCTCAATTACCATATTGGGATGAAAAGAATAATAAAGGTGTGGCGTCGTCGTTGTACTCATCCGATGGATACGACGTGGGCTTCCTTGTATGATGTCCTATGATAAATCATTTGCTATGCCGCATGTCGGTATCTTTTCCCTCGAGCTAGACAGCTTCCATCAGCCTTTCACGCTTTGTCTCCTCGTGGCTGCTAAATTCGCCACCATCTCGATTATCTACGCGTATTCTCCGCCAAATCTCGTGAAATTGGATCCCAGATATTTTATCGCGGCCCAGACAACACCGAAAATTCTCGGTTCGAATCCTATAGCCCACCAGACAGTTATCCGAGTCATTGAAACATTTACTTTCACAGTTGTTAGTATCTAAGCGCTATAAAAACGTCGGCACCACAGCTAACATACCGTCGCCCCGCCTGCTCCCCGCATTCAGCTAGCATCGTTATTGCAAGTACTTTCTGACTCTTGCTGGATAGCTATGCCCTCGTGCGTACTTTACTTTTCCAGTGTCGCAGACCACTCATCGAATTGTAGAATGCACACGCCGCGCCATGGTGTTTTTTACTATCCAGTGCAGGTCGAGCCGAGCGGTATAGAGGATGAATTGGACCTTCCGATCCCAGACTTCGCACCGAAGCACTCTCCCATCCCGTGCCCGCATGAGACGCCTGAAAACGAGAGCGCCGAGGCTCCTCCAGACTTGTTGGACTCGACCTCCGTTACTGGTGAGGACCCCATCCCTGTTCACGATGAAGCAGAAATACTTCCCAAGACGACCGCCAGTAAGGATAATTTTATGCTTCTTATCCTAGGGCCAGACTGTTTATTTATTGCCTGTCTCTCTTCAGCATCTTGCAAGAGAAAACGGGTGGACTCCGAGTCGGACGAACAGACCGAGCTTCCTACCCTTTCGATTCCGGAAGAACCACTCCGGCGGTCGAAGCGCTTAAAACCTGATAAAACCACCACACCACCGCCCATTTCGCGCAGGCATCGAATCGCCAGGTCTTGCAAGGAACCGGCGAAATCAAACATCGACGATTATTCTTCGTCGTCGCCGTGCCGAAACCTTCGACCGCGTCCCGGTCCTTTGGCCTCGACATCAGCCGAACTTCCATCCCCTACCTCAAACGCGTCGTCGCGGGAGGGCAGCGCCAGTTCCGATTCGGCCGGAAGCAATTTCAGCGATGGCTTGGACTTGAGTGAGAGCACTCTCGTCCACAGTGATACTGAGGAGCCGGACAAAGATAAAGATATCTATATCCAACGTAAGAAACGATGTCCGGTCAAGGGAATATCGAACGCTACTCGCGGTACAAGCAGACGAAAAAAGAAGGGCTCGGCTCAGGCACAGCGTCAAAAAGGATGTCCAAAATCTTCACGAAAAACAAAGGGACCGAACAGGTCGTCCGACCAGCCTTTCTGCCTGCCCTGTAATAAATCATTCACCAGGAGGCATGGCCTAAACCGTCACCTTGAAACTGCTAAAGCGCATCGAGGTGATGCCATAAAGTGTGATAAATGTCATGCAGCGCTTAGTCGTCCAGATGCCCTCCGACGACACATGCGAGACGTGCATGGCGCATAGAGAATGACAATAGTAGAACTCCTAAGATATTTAAGATATTTATTGCACATGGGTCTAGGGTTTGGATGCATGACCTGTTAGTTCGGAGAATGCATATTGATATCGTATCTACAGCTTGCGTCAAATCAATTTTTTTGTGGTTCAGGGCAAACACGCTCACCATGAGTCATACGAGAACTTGAAGATTCCTCGACGCGCAGATACAGTAGAGAACACAAGCAATGAATGAGTACTTAGATTGACGTTTGAGTGAGGAGTATGTTTCAATAACGATCGATCAAAAGGTACGATCAGCCGCGTGTCTAGACGTCTCAGCTAATAGCGCGTCTAAGACGTCCAAGTCCCGCCCTTGGTCCCGCCCCCCGCCCACCCCCGCCGCATTGCTATACCTCACCCGTGCTAGTATCAACTTAGGCTGGATTGATTCTGCTTTCATAATAAGTGTCGTGTACATAGCCTTCTTTAGGCCTCCCACGATCGTCGCATTGACGCTCCCTCCTCCAAGATGCCCATGACCGGAGGCGACCTTGCTGCCCACAGCGCTCCTCAGACATGCCGGGGCCAGGGCATGCCGAGAGTCTAGCTTGCAGCGCAGACACAGTGCGGGACGACACGAATAGATGCGTGCGAGGGCCGAGCTCATGCGGCCACTTCACCGTGCGTGCCGAGTCGCCGCCTCTGTCCCAGGGCGGGCTTGGAGACAAGCTGTGACTCGGGACGCCTCCGCAGCACAGAGTGCTCGAGTCGGCTTAGCTTGGTCACGGAGACCGGACGAGTGCCTTGAGTGCCGCGGACTGGGCGCAAACGCGGATTTGAGGACGCGCTGCGCAGTTGGGTGCACCGGACGCGCCAGCATACGCAGAGGGCGCGGGATACTCTACCCCGAGACGACCGCATTGTGCGCAGAGCCCGAGACAACCTTGCTGCGCACGGCGCTCTACGCGCTCCTCCCGCAGGCGGATGACGACCCCATGCGCACGCGGCTCGAGACGGCTTTGGGGCGGAGTCCGGGCGAGCGCACCCCAGACGAGTGCGCGATGGCGGTCCGACGACTGTGCAGCGCGACTTCAGCGCGCCGTATGTGGGCGAGGAGCCAGGGTCCTGCGGGGTCAAGTACTGTGGCTGCGTCCCGAGTCTCGCGTGCGGCAATCTCGAGCGCAGCGGCTCGCGCGCGCACGTTCGGATATTCGGTGACGGGGACGTGCAGGCCGCGCGCGCGCCTTCTCCGCCCTGGATGCTTTCGCGGACGTCTCCCGCCAAAGCGCGGCGTACGCGAACGAAACCCCCGCGCAAGCGGCGACCGAGGGCTGGGCTGCGGGCTCGACTCAGGCTCAGAGACGACGCAGAGGGATCGGAGACAACTCTGTGGGTTTGGGTTTGCAGCGGAGAACCGCCGACTCGGACGCACCGTGCACACACGGGACGACTGCTGCGGGACGCTTCCGTGCGGACTCGAGCACGTCCGAGTGTCATCTGTCGAACACGCTCCGTGTGCTGCGTGTTCAGCGCGGCCGCGGAGGCTGGGCCGTGCACTCGGGTGTGAACACGGATTCGGGGGCGTGCTGTGCAGTTGTCAGCTCGGTTGTCTCATAGAGTCCCGCAGTTGGGATCGGGACCAGCATTAAGGGAGAGTCGGTGGTGCCGCCTGCAGTGGTGTATAGATACTTAGCGTACCTGAATAGACTAAAGTTAAATGGTGCCCCTGCCAGTCCGTGTCTCGAGACGAGAGCTGAGTTCGATGATGGATTGATCAGAATGTTTGGTCTACTATCACAGACGGGGAAGCTGGCTACTTGGCTTCAGGCGGGGTGGTTTTTTGCTGGATGACGTAAGAATTTATTGACTCCGATCACCACGTCCCAAATTCCTCATTCCTGGCCTGGCATTGGCAAAACTATGGTGGTTTTTCTGTTTCTGGCTCATTCCTCTGCCTGCATATTAGCCATTTGCAACCTCCCTACTGCTAGACCCCGCAATCGCAGAGACTCGGGACTTGGTATGCACATTTAACACGGTACAATCCTCAATTTGTGATACCTAAATCTTTTTTTACCAATTTATCCCAGTCTAACGGTTCCCATTTCCTCAAATCACCCATTTTTTTTTGCTTGCCAATATGTAAAATTCCGGGAAGAGGATGGGGGGACCCAGGATTGCGAGTTTCTGGCTTAGGTATATTTGAAAATATTCCATATAACTTTCTTAGAACTCATCTTGTCTTGCAATGCCTTGTAGTTGTTGCGTGGAGCTCAACTATCTGATAGTATCAGTTTTTACAGTTACCCGGGGGTCAAACCCATGCAGTTTAACTACAACTGGAGGTGTATTCTATGCTTTGAATACATGCATTTCACTTTCTACTGCCTAATGAAGCCTGAAAATGTGTGGGGCCGCCCCAAATATGGCTGCACCAACGTGTAATCGCTACTGGCCAGGTACCCTGTCAATTACCCTTTTTGGACTTTTCTCCGGAAAATATTCACTACGTTATCAAAACGCTATGGAAATTCACATAATGGGGCTCAAATGACGTGCAGTATTAATCCCTTGATTCCCTGCCTGACAAGGTGTACAGTATAGTAGCTTGATGGCTAGGCATCGGTCAAAAACTCTAAGGTGGCCAGGATCCCCGTCCGTGATGGTAACTTGTAGGGGGATTTAGACTCTTGGATGTAAGCCGCAAGCACACGTGCGAAACATGGGTTGCAGCACGAGCGATCCGTGAAAACGCACGTTAGTTGACGTAAGCGTTACACAATTTCACACTGCCTCGCCGGTCAAAGCGTCAAATACGAGTATAAGTTATCTTGTATCGATTGGATTATTTTTCAAAATGAGGACCGTGATGCTAGAGTATCTACTGACTACTAGAGGAATTCAAATTGAGCGTGACGTGTCTATAGGCAGGATGCATGAAATGGATGACCGTGCAAAGAAAACAAAAAAACAAAAAAAAAAACGGGACATTGACGTTATCTGCGCAACACCAGTCAGCCTATAGATACAACTCGGGAACGAGAGCAGCCGCACCAGGATACAAATACAGTTTGATTACTCCGCTTCTCACTCAATCAAGGGGCAGGATGCGCCCCCGCACCCAGTCATCCATCTCCACGAATCCCTCCGCGCGGCACACCGAGCACACGACGGGCACCTCCACGTCGCCCGCCACAGGCTCGCGCCACCCGCCGCGCGCGCGCTGCGCCGACACGAGGCACGCGGGGTGGAATGCATGCGCACATACTGCGGCGTCCGTGTCCTTAACACCTGCGGGGCGGAGCGCGACGACGCGTCGTGCATCCTCGCCGACCTCGACGAATGGTTCCTCGTCCGACGGTCCGATGCCGCACGACGCGTCCGCGCAGCGCAAGCCAAGTTCACGCTCGCGCCGCTCGAGGCGGTCGCGCAGCGTTGGCCCCGGCGCGGGCGGCGGCGCCCACTCTGGCAGCGTTCGAGGCTCGCGTGCGGGGGTGGGCCCGGGCGCGGGTACGCCATGGAAGTGCACGTGCGGCCCAGGTATGGTGTGTGCGTGTGTGTGCGTTGCGTGGAAGTGCATCCCCGGGGGCAGACCCGGGAAGTCGAGGCGGATGCCGGGGTTGCGTGGCGGGGGTGGCGGCGCGTTCGCGGGATTAGGATTGGTGTTCGCGTTCGCAGGGTCGGTGTTCACGTTTGCGGCTGCACCTGCATTCCCGTTCACCCCCCCAACAGGCCACCACGGCGGCAACCTCAGCCCTGCGGCCCCGCCCGCATTCCCAGCCTGTCCCCCATTTCCACCCTGTTGCTGCCCCCCACCGGCACCCGCACCCCCAGGCGTGGCACCCATCTGCACAAAGAATCCCGCGCCCCCAGGGCCAGCTACCTCACCCGTGACTGGGTCCGCGCCAAGCGCGTGCAGCATCGCGGCGACATTGTCCGGCATGCGCGGGAGCGCGTCCGCGCCTCTGTTTGCGCCGTCCGCGTTCCCATTCCTGTGTTGGCGCCGTCCCTCGGATTTGCGGCGTTCCCTGTGTTCACGACGTTCCCTACGTTCGCATTCCCTCCCTCGCCGGCATGTACATTGCCCATCGGCCCCCCAAACCCAAACATTGCCCCCAAATCCGTGCCTGCCCCCGGGGTGCCCCCGAGCGGGAACGTGAACATGAACTCGTTCACACCCAGCCCCTGTGTCCATCTCTGCCCGCCCAGTTGTTGCGGCGCGTTCCCGCCCTGTTGTGTGCCGTTCCCGGCATGTTGTGGTGCGTTCTCTCCCTGCTGTGATTGGGCATTCCCCTGCCCTTGCGGTGTCGATGCGTTTCCCTGCGCATCCCCAGCAGGCGGCGCCCCGAACCCGCGGAACAGCTGCGCGAAGTCTGGGACCCCCGCACCGGCGGCGGCGGGCACGCCGCGGAAGAGCCCGAACGGGAAGGGCGGTCCGCGCGCGCCTGCGCCTGCTGTGTTCTCGTTCGCGGCGGTGGTGGTCGGGGGAGGTGCGTTTGCATTCGCGGCGGGTGGCGGTGTATTTGGAGTTGCGGTTGTAGCTGGAGGGGGTGTGGCGCCTGCGTTCGGGGCCCCATGATTTTGTGCTAGTACCTGCTGCGGCGGGGCACCCATATTGTTACTGACGCTCGCGAGTTCGACGGGCGGCAGGATCGGTCCGAGTTCGCTGAAGACAATGTCGAATGTCACCGTCGTGTTTGGCCGCGCTGGCGTTTGTGTGGGCGGCGGTTGTGTGGGCGGGAGAGGTTGTGTGGGCTGTTGTGGTTGTGCAGGCATGTGAGTGTGCGGGATCGGCTCGAGGGGTGGGATGTTGTCATCCCCGTCGCCCTCCTCAGCGTCCTCGCCACCATGCCCGTGGTTATGTGGCATCTCGGGAAAGTCCATCCCATCTACACGGAGCGGGTCAGTTATCCGGAAATCGGTCATAAAGAACGGCGGTGCCAACGCACGCGGCATGAACAGCGGCAGCTCGAAGTTGAACGCGCCTCCTGGGCCGTCGAAGAGCCCAGGGCCCGGCGCGTTCTTCTGCCCGTCGTACCAGATGAGCCCCGTGGGGTCAACGTCGAAGCGGCACGTCGGGCACGTCGTCTGACCCGGGCGCGAGAACCACGGGATGAGACACGCAGCGTGGAAGACGTGCGCGCAGGGGAGCGCGATGATGCGCGTTTCGGATGCGGTTGCGGGGCATCTGACGTCGAGGCCTCGGATGCAAACTCGGCGCCATCGCCATCGAGGAGGCGGTCCCAGCAGATCGCGCAGCCGCTGTCGCCGCCAACAGCGCCAACGTCGTCGGCTGGCGGGCTCGCACGCTCGAGGCGACGGATGAGGCCGACGGGGACGATGGCGAGGCCCCCGATGATCTTCGCCGCGTTCTCAGGCGAGTCCTTCGGCGGCGGTGGCATGTGCAGGTCGCCGCCGGGCCCGAAGAAGACGTCGGCGCCGTTCGGGGCGAGGATGCCACGCGTGAGCATCATCGCGATCTGCCCGAGGGGGTGCCGGTTGAACGCAAACGGGTTGCCATTGGCGGTGGCATTCCGGTTGTGGGTTTGGTTATGGACCTGCGGGTTAGGCGGCGGCGGGGCAGTGGGGGGTGTGGCTTGGCGCCTGCGCATAGACGGGTGGCGCCGGTCGCGGTCCTGGTCCTGGTCGTCGTCCACACGGGGGCGTCGGTTACCCGAGGTGGGCTCTAGCGGTGGCATGTCGTCATCGACGTCGGTCCAGGCGCCGTCGTCGTCGTCGTCGTGAACGGTCTGCTGGTGGACCTGGCGGCGGTCCGACTCGGAGTCGCTGTCCGAGTCGTTGTCCGAGTCGGAGGAGTTGGAGACGGACTGAAGGTCGGGCATGGAGTCGTCCGAGTCATAGTCGTGGTGCTCGCGGTCGCGGTCGACGTCCATGATGGACGTAGAGATGGAGTTGTAAGAGTGCAGTGGGGCCCTGTTTGGCTTCCCGTTTCCATTTTGGAACTGTACGGAACATCACGGAACCTCACATTTCTTTGTCCCAAGCTTTGTCCTACGAGTATGACTCATGGCCACCGAGCTCTACTAACTTGTAACTGCAAAGAGGTGAACGCTGAGCCCGATCCAGCTTGGACCCGGATTAGTGCACGTGGCATCACGGCCATTTCCGAAAACTCGTTCAGAGCAGATTTTACTGCATTCGAGGCATTGAGGATTACTCTTTGGCTGTTAGAATATTGACTGTGTGGATCTAGTGTGCTACATACAAGTAGAACGCGGTAGTGCTCCTGCGGCATTTGATGCCGCTGACCAATTCCTTCCTTATTTGGGGTCACACACGGATGTGTGTATACCCCCAAGAGTCAGATATTTCCAAGATATTTCAGAAATAAGTACTAGTAGGCCCGCTGCGCGGCAGAGCCCACTATCTTATTTTGTTGCCGCGGTCGTTGCCGGATTGTGCTGGGCAGCATGGCGCACGGATCGCAGATATATATAATTATGATACAAGCATAAATAAATGGAATTTGCCGGTCGAATGCATTGCGTATCCTTGGTTCCGGAATTAGGAACCAAGTCTGGAAATCACATTAGTCTGTCCTTCCGTCCGTCGGCCGTACAATTATACTTTTAGTATACTTTTCACACGACCTCAGGTCCCATGACCTTCCTCCTGCGCCGTCCTTTTTGTTCCTCTGCTTTCCGTCGAGCGTAGAAGTTCGTTTGGAACTAAGTCTTTCGTCAGAACAAAAGAGGGGGGACACATAAAATTATGATACATACACACAGTATTGATGCTTCTACGGGGCCTCAATTGAACAGTGTCGAATAGTCTCGTTATGTCGCTGCAGAAGTTGCCTGTGTTAGTTATGGACTCTAAAAGAAAACATACGGTCACGTGCAGAAATCAACTCACTGTTCGACTTCATACTGGACACGATCTTGCGCAGTATTCATTTAAAAAGACAACGAAAGCTCGAGTGTAGGTGAGTTTGGGTCATCTATTCTTGTCAGCAATGCACATGGCTACAAATTTGCGTCGCTGGCACACAAAAAGCGGAGACGTCGGAGATACACATTTTACTGTAATGGTTGAACTTTCGTGCTCTGCTTACCAATTCAATCCAGAAGATAATCTCACACTGCATGCGCTTTGGTTAAACCAACAAAACAGCAGATATGTCCTACTCAACAACGAAAGCATACGGTTTCTTTCGCAACGACCACATTATCCTGCAGGTGTTGGAGCACATCACTGAATCCAGTGCTGTGTTTGAGATTTTGACGCTTTCATCCCCATTTCTGCGCGAGGCACGACGTGCATTATACAAGACTATAGTTGTCGGCGCAAGGGCTCCTGCCCTACTACGCACCTTGGCTCGAGAATCGCAAACAGTATGCGATGATGATGTGGCTCGGCATGTCCGAAGTCTCACAATCACTTGTGAATGTCTCTTTCTTGACGGCGCTTTACTTGGTCCTGCTCTCCGTCGCACGAATAGGCTTCAGGACCTTATCCTCGGCACACGCATATACTTCCTTTCAGACGTCTTCTGTGATGTCAAGTTCAACCTGCGCTCATTCACATGCGGGTCGGCACTAGATCAAATAAACTACAGCCTATACAAATTTATCCATTCTCAGACTTCCCTTACTAGCGTCACGTTAGCCCGCGAATGGTTTCGTGCTCATGACTTAGTGACCAATCCACTGCCCGCCACCATGCTACCAAACGTGTCCCACATATTTGCTCACCCAAATGACGTTGCAAAACTCATGCACGTCGGCCGTCCCCTCCGAGATATAGGAATGACAGACATCCACATTGAAAAGACCATGTTCACAGCTTTGACCGCACGGTCAATGCGTGATGCCCCCCCATCCGTCGTCTTCTTGGACAGAGCAGACAATTATCTTCGTTGATCATCAGAGGTTCGTTAAAGGAAGAGATCCATGAAGTCGTGCTCTATCAAGACGAAGAGTGGGGTGCATCCATTTACGGGGTAAGTACTCCATTATAACTGCAGGCAATGCATACATTGATTGTCATTTAAACTAGATCAACACAGCTGAAGTCACGGTCAACAATCTTCATCCAGTCATTAAAGAATTCCTCCTCCTGATGGCAAGCCTCCCAGCGCTAAAACATCTTTATGTTGGTACCCATGAGTCATCGAACTATGGATCCGCCATGTATCAGTTCTTCAGCGCAGTGTCGGGTGCACCTAAGCTTGATATTTTTCACTTCTGCAGTGCTGGCGAAGCGGTCTGCATGACATGGGGAGACGTGCACAACAAACAAAGAGGGCAAAAAGAAGGAAATATCTAGTCATCGTCAGTGTCACGTACCGTGACCTTGGAGCTCCATCGGACTCCGATTCACTATTTCCCTCGGAATTCCATCGGACATCCGATGTATTATTTCCCTTGGCATTCAGCACTTTGCCTTCATTCTACTTCATCCCTCCCATTTATTCTATTTGCTTCGTTCAAACCCGGAATTCCATCGGCCTCCGGATTTATCTTGTTCTCTTCACAATACTTACGCTCCTATTGGTTTGTACTGTTTCTGATTGTCACGTACCGTGACATCGGACTCCCTCGGCCTCCGAGAATCACCGAATCGTAATGTCCCCATTTTTATTGGCTACTTCATTCACCATATGCTCAAGACTCCCTATGATTCACTATGACTTTCTTCGTCGGCGTCCTCGGCCTTCCGACGTCCGCCGACACAGCATTGACTTACATTGACTCCTACATACTCATTCCCATCACGGAGCCTATCGGCCTCCGATGATTAATTACACTTCGATATCATTTAAATAGCTCGATGTACTCTCGCCTCTAGTCAGCCTGAATATCGACTAAGATTGTGCTCTATCTTCGTCCCTCATCCTCTCTGTCTTATCCTTCTGAAATCGGGCCTTGGGTGTAGAGAAAGGCGCAGCGCACGAGCTGAAGCCAAGCCCGCTCTAAACCCCTCGGGATTCCGAGTCGGTTCCGACCGGATGGGACTTATCATTCATCCACGAAGTTTTACCTTGTGAAAGTCCTAATCCACCTCACTCACTCGCACTTGCTTGTTGGTAGGAACCTCGGAGGTCCGACTCAACTCCGAAATCTTCACATGTTCTTGCTTTCCACTCGCTTCTGGTTAGCAGGAACCTTCGGACCTCCGATCGGTCCCGAGGATGTCCAGTCCTTGACAGTCAGTTAGATCCGGCCCATTTCTACACGTGATATTAGAGTGAGTTTCTCCGCTTATCTGCTTGATTCAGTATTGATGACATGTTTACTTGTCTATTGATGACCGCAGCAGGTTTGACACAACGAGCAGCCAAAAAAAAATGCCTCTTACATCGATGAAAATTGTACTTTTCTAATCTGAAGTCCTTATTTTCTATCGCGCGAAATTCCGTCAAAAGACTCACACAGTACAATCAGTTTGATCGTGCCTTGACGGAAGACACGACAACCAGCATTTTTTCCCCATTGAGTGCCTATGATATTAACACGAGCCTCGGGTATCCAGGCTCCATCCAGCAGGGCAATTAAGGACCACCATAGGTCACAAAATACCGGATCCGCCGATTTTTGTCTGGACAAATTTTGGCGAGATTTGGCAGTTTTTGTCCGGACTGGACCTATCTGGAAAAAAGACGGATCGTCTTCTGTATTAATCGCGTACGACGCTTCGCATCTCCTTCCGATGTAAGAGGATCTAGATAAAAGGTAAGTGGATAAATTATTCTTGGGCTAGGAAAGTCAAAAGTCATTGACACCCTCGATTCGAAAACCGCCCGGGGCGCACTCTCACCGTCCGGTACAAAATTGCCCGTTGCAGCAGGGCTCGCCATGCCCATATACCGGCATGCCAAAAAATAGCGATTTT